>JAOTRI020147803.1:0-10391 GCA_028564885.2 Zoanthus sanctaehelenae
CTTACACTTTTCCTCCTTCCCCTCCCATTCTATCTTTACCTTACACTTTTCCTCCCTCCCCTCCCCTCTAATCTTTACCTTACACTTTTCCTCCATCCCTTCCCCTCCTATCTTTACCTTACACTTTTCCTCCTTCCCCTCCCATTCTATCTTTACCTTACACTTTTCCTCCTTCCCCTCCCATTCTATCTTTACCTTACACTTTTCCTCCCTCCCCTCCCATTCTATCTTTACCTTACACTTTTCCTCCATCCCCTACCTTTCTATCTTTACCTTACACTTTTCCTCCATCCCCCACCTTTCTATCTTTTCCTTTCGGGTTTGGACCAATAAAGAAATCTTTATTTTTGTGTCCACAACTTTAACTTGTGAGCGAATAACCATTTGCAAAACATTGAGCAAAGCAACCAGGGCTGAGTCGTTCAAAGACTTGTCATAAAGTACTTTTAAATTTGAATTGAGTAAAGATTCTAATATTTAAATTATATATAATTCTCCACAAGCAAAATTATTGTAGTTAGGAAAAAATACTGTTCAGCTCATTCATAAAAAAAGCTGTTAATCACGTTACTGTTCATTCAGCATGTCAGAATTGATACAAACATGAATGACGAAGTTGACCTCGGGTCCAGCGATTTACATATTTGGTTGTCATACAAATTATTACACCAGAACAACGCTAATTCTAAAAACACAATGGCGGGGTTCCAGGTAATGTAAGTAATTGAAACAGCAAAAAGGGATATTTTGATCCATAGATAAAATCACCTGTAATAATCAAGGTTTTATTTTGACTCCTAAATTCGCAACAGCATTTTAGAAAAAGTTCTTGCCATTTCTAATCTCCAAAGGAGGGCCATACATTTGAATCAGAGGGATCAGAGCTTCCATTTGTTGTGGTGGAATTTGTGCACAGTATGTCGTGTGGTCGACACAATTAAAAAATAGCTTGTTAAGGATTTCTGTACAAAGCGACAAGGAATGAAACTCTTTGTCGCCATAGTATTTCAATTCTTACTGTTTCCTTTCGCAGAAAATCCAATATTTTTTTTAAAATGTTGCTGTTTTTGTTTATATCTTGCTAATTTTATCTCCAGTAAGTAATCGACACATCTGCATTACAGTTAAATAATGAAAACATTTTCTAAACACATTCAAAATACAACATATAGAGTTATAGACTTTGTTACTTACATATATAAAACATAACAGTGATTAGCAGATGGCAATAATAAAAACATACCTGAATATAAATCTTATATTTAAAGCCAGAAATTCTTTAGACTTTATGCACAGTTTAACATTGGAACTGCAGCGCGTCCGTTTTTTCAAAGAGTGTTTTTAAATTCCACTCTACTTAAAACGCTAAATGAATTCCAGTCACACACACTTAAAGTGTGATTTAATTTGCGGTATAAACAGATCGAGGCTGTACAGCCCAGGAGATAGAGCGATAGAAATTAGAATAGAGACCAGCTGTTTACGATCAGACTTCCAATTAAATATCTGAATAATTGTTTTGGAGCTTAGTTTTAAAATATAACTAGTAATTTTTGAGAATTTATTCATACAATCTTGAACGCTTCAGTGGTTTACTGTTGAAATTAGAATAAGAAAGCCAAACAGTTTTACTTCGTTAAGGTGACCTCATACAGTTGTTCTTTAAAGAATGGCTTTAATACAACAGTTTTCTGTTTGTGACTTGCAATTATAAAAAGTCTTTTGACAACTTGTAATATAATGGAGTTTATTTCTAATGTATATATGCTTACCTGAAAGTTTTAAACCGGTTTTTGGTGGAACATGCTCATTTAAGACTTTTAGCCGCGTCAACACGAGAGCAGAAATAGTGTTTGGGCTGTCATACAAGGATATCACCAAATGACCTTTCGTAACTTGACGATTGGTTTTATTCAAAGAAGTCTCGTTACCATTATCGGTCCTCTTGCAGACATCCAACTCCTGTTGGAGAGAATTTTGATAACGCGAGGTTGTCCAATCACAGCTCTTGACTCGATGCAGCTCACGTCGTGTGGGACAGTGCAATCGGGCGACTTTCTTGCTGTGGTAAAAATGTTTTAGAAAAGCAAACTTTATCGGTGACCAATGAACTATCATTTCCTGTGTTTAACATTATCTTATAACATTACAAAGACAGAGACAAACAAAAATACTAGAAGACATCTCCCGGACATCAAACTTCTGCCCATGTTTTTATACTGTGCAGAATTAGTTGCTTTGGTACAACAGGAGAAACCAATGCTTAATGATTTATAAACAAACATGAATTCATTTAATAGGGTTTCTGCTGCTTTGTATGTAAACAAAAAAAAGAACATTTATGGAACAGTATTGCCTATTGGTATCACAGTGGACTGTATAACCAAAATTAAGAAAACAAGAGCAAGATTTTACAAATACTGAAACAGCTAATCAGTAGATGAGAGTCTTGCTTTTAAAAATATATCCGTCATCACTTGCCAAAGTTATTCACCGCATACTTCTTTCTTACTTGTTCAGTTGTTGCATGTAAGCTGTATAGTTTCAGGGATGCTTTCGTCCTAACATTTTCAAAAGAACTGTTTTCAATATTCATTAATTTCACGACATCTTTCTAATTCTGTTCTTGCATGTTATTCAATCGTTGTGCCAATATTAAAACCAAGAAAACTGAAAAAACGTTTTTTTCTTTTTTTAATATAGTTGTTTGTATTCTGTTGCGTTTCCAGTACCTAAATATATTTTGCATAAAAGCTGTTTAAATCTCTGTAAGACACTAACTCTTTTCCTATGATATTTGTTAAATATTCTCTCTAGATTTTTATGTAATTATTAAATTTTAATAAATCTTCGTCAATAGCTTTGCTAAAACACCCAAAGTATAAGTACAAACTGTAAATCCAGTTGATCTGAGTTGGAGGAAAGACATTATATTTGGTATACTGCAGAAAATCATAAAGTTTATTAGTTTAAGAGAACTAAAGCAAATTATATTGTATACAGGACGGATAGAGGTTAGGCAGGGAAGTGAGTGGTTCCATCTTGCTAAATGTGTGATGCGGGAGTAGGGCCTAAGCACAAGGGCACCCGGCGCAATCGTCCATTTTTGTCGTTTTCAACTCTAGAATTTCTTTTCTTTTTTGTTATGGTACTACAAGTCTAATTCTCAGTAAAGTAACATTGTAATAATCTTTGTTTTAGGCCATTTTACACTAATTAGCTGCAATCAAATTGCTTAAAGTTGCTTTCATAGTGTCTCGTACAAGTTCTGTAAAATTATTTCACCAACTCATCATTCACAGTTCAGTCTGAAGGTTCCGTGTAGGTTGCCATATCAGGTTTTATTTATGTAAAAAAGTAAGAAATAAACTACAGTGTGTCGTACTTTCATTGTGATATATAGAGTGATATAAGCAAGTTAAGGAATTTTGAATTTGTTGTTGACTGTGAAGCTATGTTGAATGAAGGGTACTTGTTTCGACATTTATCATTAGAATATTTTAAACGCAAAGTTCTTGCGTCCATCAAAATACAAAAAAAGGAAATGAAGAGATTTATTCTAATTTAGTATATTAGTTTGGAAAGAAAGATTGTCTTGTACTTGGGCCCTACCTCGCATCACACATTTAGCAAGAGCGGACCGCTCGCTCTATATTTCCCCACCCATCTCGCCCTTATGGTCTCTGTATTTCCCCACCCATCTCGCCCTTATGGAGTTATGGTCTCTGTATTTCCCCACCCATCTCGCCCTTATGGTCTCTGTATTTCCCCACCCATCTCGCCCTTATGGTCTCTGTATTTCCCCATCCATCTCGCCCTTATGGTCAGTGTGAGTCAATAACTCATTCGGGCTCATGGGTTATTGACTCAGGAGGAATAATTGTTTTGCTGAATATCTCAAGTTTCAAAAACAAATAACTTTGTTTTTATTAGGAGAATTTATAATGGAGCATTCAGCCTCGGGCATTCAGCCTTGTCGTACAAATTGAATGCACTTTCTTATTTAAAAACTGAGAGTATTTTAAATAAGAAACCATTTTGAACAACTTTTAGGTCTTCTTAGTTGTTAGATTCTAAATTTCTTCCTCACCTGTTTCCGTTGACTGACTGATTTCTTCTCATTTGCCAGTCTCAAAACTTTGCCAAACATCAAACTATAAACCATTTTCTGCCATTAGAACAATTTTTTTCAAAGCAAACTTTACAAGACAGATAATCTGCCCGAAGCTGCAGCTTTTCTCAAGACCACTCAATCAAAGCAGTTACAAAAGATAGAACTGAATTTAGACTATTTTATGTTGAAAGTTTTGATTATCACCGCGTAAGTAACGTCACGATCATACGTAATTCATTCGTCAGTGCCAAATACTATTTTTGAGTCATTTTAAGGTGGGTACACACGAGGGAGCTTGTTCCTGCAAAATGCTCCCGCAACATGCTCCAGCACCTGAGCAAAGCTCCCTCGTCTAAACCAAGGATTTAATGCAAAAAAAGCTGTTGCGCAACAAAACTTTTGCTCCCGGGTATTGCTCTATTGAACGAAACTGGTTAAATATGAGGGAGTAAGCTTCAGGGCAGTTGCTGGAGCGTGGTTCGTTAGCAAGCTTCCTTGTGCGTATCGGCCTTAGGCTAACCGTTTCACTCCAATTAAACCTTTTAAAGGCTGTTCACGAACTAAATTTAAACATCATTTATAACCTTTCATTGTAGAAAGATTCAACAGAACAAATCAGTCAACAAGCAACTGGGAACATGTTTTCATTTTTAATTATCAAAGGTAGTTTAGAAGCCTCAAGAACATTTTCACGCAATCTTTTTGTTTCCACTGACTGACAGCAAAACGATTAAGCCTTGGTTAAAAAGGAGAAACACTTTAAAATCCGTAAAACAAGTTCAAGATATAATGGAACATCAAACTGGCCGTGGGCGTTCGGTTTATAATGAGAAAGAAAGCCTGAAAAGTTTTATGCGACGGAAAAAAATAAAAACTGCGATAAAATAGTTATTGCAATAAAGGTGTTTTGTTAAAACGAAGTTGCCCGCCATCGTTTGGGATTTTTGACAGAATATCACTAGTACTGTCTTTTTTGCTATAATGAACCTATATTTTACTTAACGTTTGTCGATATGCTGTTAGAATTACAAATTACGATAGAGAAAAAATCTCCATAATGTCGCTTTTGTGATTTGCATGTTTTATATCATTGAGTGTTAATAGCTAACTTGACTTAAAACCGTTTTAGAAGCTTTCAAAGCATCTCCAAAAATTTGCTGCGGTATTAAATGTTGCAAATGACTGCCCCATATACAACCAACATATCATGAGAAAGCTTGCGTTTAAAGTTTTTAGCTTGGAGAAGACCAACTGCAAACAAAACCATATAAAATTTTGCTCACAGTACTTTTCAGTAATTTGATATGAAACTTTTAATAAAACCAACTTGATGTCTTTTGGTTTAAGCGTGCAAGAGTCCGTATGCTTTTTTGCCTTATCAAAATTTAATGCGAATACTGTCTATTGTTCCCTTTGAAATATTTGGTTACAAATTCGAAAGTGTGTGCAAGATAGTTTTTTTTTCTTTTCTTCTTTCTCACAAATGCAGTTTTAATTTGTTTTTCTTCGTGTTGGTTATTTTTTCGAGGCTGCAAAAGAAAAGGATACATAAAAAAGCCTTAGGTAATGTTTATCTTTGTCAAAGTCATATCTTTCTGTTTCTTCTGTTGTTGTGAATTTAAAATTAATTTTTACTTTATATCCATCACATTTTGATATTTTAAAAACTGAATTCGTTATATAGCACAACAACACTGCAAAAAATGTTGGGTCGTTCTACTATCAAGATTTACTAAGCGGTCTTAGTTTTTTGGCGTTGTAGAGCAAGTACCCGGGCTGCACTTGTGGAAAACAGACAAAAGAGTATATTTTACTTATATTTTATAAATACTTACTATCAATGTTGTACAGTTTTTCATTCCGTTTTAGGAAAGCTTTCTCTTGGCGTGAAACATCGCTTACGTTTTAAGTATCTGTCATGATGAAGAGATCTGAATGCATGCGAAACCTATTCATAGGAACAAATAAAACAAGTTCGTTTTGCTTTTTGATGTTTTAGAATTGTAATTCAAAACTATAGCTGCATTGAATTTGCATTTAATTTTTCTGGTAGATCGTATTTGGCGTGGGCGGTTGGCTTGACCATTGTATTTTTGTGTAAAACTGTTGGCTTCTCCATTGATAGCAAAAAGCCGCGAGACATTGTCTTGAATCATAAGTTAACCACCAGATGAGGCATTTTGTAATAGCTCTGTTTAATTGGCTACAATTAACCATTGCTTACTTCTAAAAAATTGGAAAATGGCTTAATGAAAAGTTTGTCAATTTCACAGCTTCTCTTTAGAAATATTAAAACAGGCTATTTATAGCGGAGAATGTCAAAAATAATTTCATCAAACGGAAAGTGGTTTTGTTTAAGATCAACAAAAACAACCTATTTAAGCCATTTCTGACTCGGATTCAATTCCCGAATCACACAGCATTTTTTCTATCATTATGAAAGATTATTCATAATCATATCAGTATGTAAGCGTGTTTTAGTTCCAATACTTAATTTCTGCGAAACACTGAGAGGAATATATTAAAATGAATTTGTTTTCAAATGTTTTTAATTTTATGTTCGCCTATTAAACAATCTATGCTGAAAATCTTAGTGATAAATACGTACATTATACGGTAAAAAGAGAGAATACCGGCTACTCAGATACTGACGTACGTTAGTCCTTCGTCGGAGTAGTTAACCGCGAGTTAGTTATTTTCTTTTTTCTAAATTTAGCTCGAGTACTGTTTAAATTTCAAACACATACAACTGAATTTTTTTAAAATATAAAGTAAAAGCGAGACGCCAGTTGTAGGGCCAATAAAAGAAACGCTGTCAAAAGCAATCACTCAAAAGTTTTTTTTTTATTGCTTGTTTGGTTGTAGTCTTTCAGCGCTATAGTCATTAATGTATTGATTAATTCGCCGGAAACTTCATCGTTTTCCCTGGCAACCCCCTCCCCACGCATTTGAAATCTTGAAATCGCTCTGTTTGTCAAATTCCCGACCTCTTTGTGTTGTAAAACACTCAGCAATTAATGTATAGAAAGATCGGAGTTCAAATGTTCCCGCCCCGGGATTAGAAAAAAGTAACGGCTGTAATCTTAATTTTCACCGATAGGACAGAGTTCAATGTGCGTTAAATAATCTGAAGTGGAGCTAAATATTTAAAAAGCAAAACCTGATAATACACAGCTCACTGAACAATACTTTACATATTTATCACAAATTAGCTCAGTGAACAATTTTTCTTGTATATTGAGTATGTGTTATCAAAATGTTAGCAAGTTAAAGCCTTAAAACACTAAAAACTCATCTAAGGAAAACGAATAGAATAGATGCAATTAGAGATTTCTAGACGACCCTCTCTCTCCCTCTATTTCAAGACCTTCCCCGACTGGTACTTCATGTTCGTTTAATGCACGTTGTCCTGGAAAAGGCTGCTGTCCAACCTCGTTCCCAGAACCTTTTCCCTGGCTTGGGGGTTGGGGCCAACCAAGCCAGGAAAAAGGTTCTGGGAACGAGGTTGGCTGCTGTCGATTGCTTAGGGTTTCCCGGGAAAAATTTGATCGAAGCATAACGGAGCCGTGGCGTGTTATGAATTTATCGTAGTATTAAATTATTATTGCTGTCATTTTGAAAAAAACAATTCTTTTTTCATACTCATGCTTAATGAAATGGAAGATTGTTGAATCATACTTGTGTTTGCCTTGCTTTTTAAACATGTAGAGAATACGGGTCAGATTGTATATGCAAAACGACAATTTTTTTTATCGTTCTAAGTTGTATCTCCTTTCTATGAGTCCGATCCCTGAGTCAGGCGGTCCTGACAGCAACTCACGTGACACGTCAATGATCACTACCACACTTATTGTGCAATTGTATTCTTGCAAAATTGAAATATGAAATGATAAAACTATCAGGTTTCTCAAGTTTGAACTGTTACAGCTATCGTGTTGCATCCCATTGCTTCATGCTTGTAATAACTATTTTAATTGGATTAAATTAAGTCCGCAGTCGCACGGTTGACTCGCTTAAACTGTTACTGCATAAATGAATATAAACATCAAGAAACACATCAATCACTTTAATTTTTAAAACATGAAGTAAACATCACAACCTCAAATATTGTCACTAATCACAGACAAAAACAGACTTTAAATTATTTAAAAAAATTATTATAATTATTATAAAAAGATTTTTTAAAATCATTTCTAGCTCGAGCTGAGATAAAAAGCTCTCCGACGCCACTGCTACAACATGTCGCAAAAGAAGGAGAGAAAGAAGTAATTGTTTTGCGATGATTAGATGGTTCTGATTCAGCTCTGACAACTCCAATGGCGTCGTTAGTATAGGACTTGATGGACTAAATTTAATGAATAAGACGCATAGCTGCCTGAATTCGGGCTTCCGGCCCGTAGAGTAAGACAATTTTTATTTGTAACATTTTCCCTTTAAATACTCCGTTATTGTTCACGGTTTCAGTTACGTGATTCTGGAGGGTAATTTCACAACCTAACTTTTAATGACTGATATTGAAACAGTAGTGGAACGCAGTAAAATTGTATTTGTTCCATATTCTGATGCCGTAAAAGAAGCAGATATTGCGACAAAACATTTTTAAAATTTATTGGCAAAAATATACAAATCCCGCCAAGGTCAAGAAGGAGTCGAACTGGAGATGTGCTTATTAGAGAATGATTTAGTAAAACACCGCGAAAAAAACCTAGGATTTACAAGAATAATAATTTAATTAAAGAATAAATAAATAGACACCACTTTCTTATTTTATGACAAATTTTGAACCGAAAAACATTGTTAGTGCTTTACTTATTATTTAATCGCTGTAAATTTTGAAAGTTTAGCTCTTACAACAAAAAAAAAGATTATAAAGTCAAAATTCAGTACAATTGGAAACATTTCGGTTTGGGTCCAATGCATTTCACTACTCTTAGGTGCAAACGTTTTCCGACCCTGGAGTTTATTTTAGCACCACCCAATTAAAAATTTTCTGCTTTCCTAATCTCAAATTTTTTTTGTGCACTGTTCTTTTTCATGAGTAAAATTGAAGATTTTTTTGGAGTTGCTTGAAGAGATATTGAATTTTCTTAGACCCGAAATAGTTGTGTTTTAATTATGGCTGTAATTGTACAGTGCACATTAATTAATTTTTTTTAGATTTTCACAAACCAATTTTATTTTGTTAACAATTACTTTATTATAACTCAGTAACAGCAAATGTTTGTATAATAAAGTTTCTAATCTTGCTAAATCTTTTCTTTCCTAACCCTATGTCTTTGAAGTGTTCTAAGTTAGAAACAACATTAACAATAACAAAATAACTATTTGGCTTGGAAACTATCATTCTTAGACATCTGTCACTTCATAAGTATATATGTTTTTTGCTTTTTAGATTTTACACAATATACAATTTAAATGATTTGGGTATAGTTAAACGAATACATTCTTAAACAAACATTCTAACTTTTCTGCTCTTGTTCTTCAGACGCTCCATAATTCGTATAGTTATTCTGCTTGATTCACGATCACGTATTGATTCTCGGCAATGCTTGTGGATTTGTTTTAAGTTTATAGTGGATAGTTCGGTAGACAGCGATATTGTAGAACTAGAAGACGCCTCGTAAGAGCGTTTTTTTTTGGAGGGGGGGGGGGGTTGGGTCGTCTTCTACAGCTTGAGTACAACAAGGATAATTTTAAAAATCAAAATGAGCGGAACTTAATAAGCGTGTTTATTATAAAACATAAACAGCAACTTACCGATTACCGCTTTCTGCTTGATTTAATAAAAAGAAATAAAAAAAGTGAAATACATATTTAAAACATTAGTCACAAACAGCAAAAACAATGAAAATCAACAACAAAGAACAAAGTATTGATCATTTCTTTTGCAACATTTGGTCGCTCCTAGAGGAGTGGTTTTAGGAGAGATAAACATTTGTCTCTAGACCTAATGAACTCGTCGAGATAACCCAGCAGAATGTTTCGGCTCATTCCTCTCATCCGCTTCAAGTTGATTTTGACTCAATTCGAAAATGTTTTTACGGCTTTCGATTTTAACTTTCAACCCGAAATTGTTTTTAAGCTTTTGATTTTAACTTTCAATCTGAAATAATATTTTCGGAATTAAAAATTCCGAAAATGTTATTACATTGAGCGTAATGCGGTAATCGGTAAGTTGTTATACATGTTTTATAATGAACACGCTTATTGTTTGTCATTTCTGCTCATTTTTATTTAATTATCCTCGTTGTACTCTAGTTGTAGAAAACGTCCCCTC
>JAOTRI020147814.1:0-10390 GCA_028564885.2 Zoanthus sanctaehelenae
GAACGTCAAATTTAAAGGTGATGTTGAAGGGAAATAATGATGTACGTACTCAATTGTTTCGATCTCTTTTAGAGGTTTCGCAAGAGTTTGCCTCGCGTTCTGTTTTCGTTTGTCGTTCAGAGCAGTCAGAAGCTATTACTAAGAAGTCTGCTTCTGAGATTCTCGAAGAAATGCAATTACAAATTTGTAACACAGCTGAACAAATGGTGGAGCGAGTGAAGGGGATGATTCAATGGGCTGACAGCAATCACCTCATGGTAGTGTTTAATAGTCTGGATAGTCATACAATTTCGGCTTTGTACCGAAATGTCAAGAAGGTTCCAGTTCGAGTACAAGAATTATTCAAAAGTCAAGCCTTGAATAAGAAACTCGAAGATTTATCTACTTTGACACAGAAGGAGTTGCAGGAGAAACTCAGTCGAATTGTTTGCACATCTCTACCGGCAAAGAACAACAGCTTAGGCGCTTTGTCTTATGCATTAACTCCAGACAATGTATTGAAGATGGCCTTGATAATTCAAAGAGTTCGGGCAAACATACCGGTTATTGTGATGGGCGAAACAGGTTGTGGTAAGACAAGTCTGATTCGTTACTTGGCAAAGACTTGTGAAGTTCCATTCCATGTCTTCAATTTTCATGCTGGAATACAAGAAGAAAACATTGTCGCATTTCTTAGTAAATTGACTGAGGAAGCACAAGAAGATAGCCGCCCAAAATGGGTTTTTCTTGATGAAATAAATACCTGTGAGTACCTTGGAACAATCAATGATCTGATTTGTCACAGACTATTTTGTGGGAAACCAATTCCACCAAACTTAGTGTTCATGGCAGCTTGTAATCCTTACCGAATTCGCCCGTTAGAGCAAATAAAAACCGCTGGACTGAGTGGTAAGTTCGTCGTGGATGAATATTCCAAACTGATCTATCGTGTCCATCCCCTTCCTGAAACAATGATTGACTATGTATGGGATTATGGATCTCTCCATGCTAGTGATGAAGAAGCATATATTGCAAGAATGGTTGAAACGCTTTTCAACAAACAACATCTAAGTCTTCTGGTTAGTCTTTTAACTGCATCACAAGCTTTCATTCGGCAAATAGAAAAGAGCCCTTACTGTGTTAGTTTGAGAGATGTCAACAGATGTAAAATCCTTATTACGTGGTTTTACGATAGCTTGAGAAAGCGTCCACCACTTGATCTTGTTAAAACGGAATCCCATTTGAAGAAATATCAATCAGTTACACAGAAGTTCAACAACGAATACCGTTCAATTGTTCTTGCTTTGGCTCATTGCTATCAGTCAAGGCTTCCTACTGCTAAAACAAGGGAGGAGTATCGCAAAACGATGACAAACATTTTTCAGGCAAAGGCAGCAAATAAGGATTCTTCAATGAACGCTTATCAATTTGACGCAATTGTCCGAATGGAACAAGAAGAATACCTTGCCCGAATGGAGCTCCCAGAGGGAACAGCAAAGAATGCAGCACTTCGAGAAAATGTCTTTGTCATATTGGTTTGCATTCTTAATCGAATCCCTGTCTTTGTTGTCGGTAAGCCTGGTTGTAGCAAGTCACTTTCAATGCAGGTAATTCGAAGTAACCTTCGCGGCCGCGACTCCATTGATGACTTCTTTAAAAACCTTCCACAGCTTTACGTTGTTTCCCATCAGGGTTCCGAATCATCTACTTCAGAAGGAATAATTAAAGTGTTTGAGAAAGCTCGGAAATACAGAGAAAAAAATGCAGAAGGAGTTGTCCTTCCGGTTGTTCTTCTTGATGAAATTGGCCTTGCAGAAATCTCTAAGTACAACCCACTGAAAGTGCTTCATAGCTTACTTGAGCCTGAAGACGGTCACTTTCCAGACGTTGCTGTAGTTGGTATCTCCAACTGGTCATTAGATGCAGCGAAGATGAACCGTGCAATACACCTTTCCCGGCCAGAACCAGACGTCGAAGACCTTAAAGAAACCGGTCTTTCTATTCGGGATGCCAATTCTTACAAGCCTAATCAATCATTTCGTTTTCCCAGTGATAGGCAACTTGAATGTCTGGCAGAAGCATATTATCATTACATAGCTACCCAGAAATATGCAAATTTTCATGGCCTTCGTGATTACTATTCGCTTGTCAAGAGCTTGAGCACCCAAAGAGTTGATGAATTTGATGAATTCATGTCTGAGGGAACAAGCTCTAGACTGATCCAGATGTCAGTCCAAAGAAATTTTGGCGGTATTCGCAACGAAGAGAGTAATATACAGAAAGTGTTCATGGAGAATATGCCAGACTGTGCTACATTTCAAAAGCATATAACTACAGCTAGTTTGATAGCAGAAAATTTGCATGACCATCTTGCCCGTCACTTGATGCTGATAACAGCGGGTGATTCAGCAATCGGTCTTCTAAATCAAACACTGCAGGAGCTGGACAAAGAAACAATAACAATCTTTGGAAGTGCATTTGAGGAAGATTTGTCTGATGAATACAACTACCGAATCTTGAGCCGGATCATTCTTTGCATGGAGCGTGATTGCGTGTTAATTATGCGAGATCTGGAAAACATTTATGGCAGTCTGTACGATATGTTGAACCAGAACTACACAGTTGTTGGGGGAAAGAAAAATTGCAGAGTTGCCCTCGGGGCATATAGTAATCCAATGTGCCAGGTCCATGACGGTTTTAGGTGCATTGTTCTTGTTGACCAGCACAAAGTTGACTATGCTGATCCTCCTTTTCTCAATCGATTCGAAAAGCAGTTGCTTCGATTTTCTGACGTCATCGAAACGGAAGAAAAGGCTGTTATTTCAATTCTTCAATCGTGGATTGAAGATTTTTCTACCATTTCTCATCTGAATGCGCAGTTCAGTGTCTCTGAAACATTTGCAGGTTTTCACGAAGACACATTGCCATCGCTCGTTCTTTATCATCAAACGGACAGCATTACAAAAGAAGAACTTTTACAAGTTTGCAAGAAAGACCTGCTGAGGGTAGCGTCACCTGACGGCATTCTACGTGCATTGAGTTCCAAGCTAGCTAATGAGGAACCAATAGAGATCAGACGTTTATACGAAGAGTACTTCAGTTTGCCGATACATGGTGGAATAAGCAGTTATGTCTTATCTGAGCTCCAGGAGAACATGAACTCCACTGATTTAAAGCTATTCGTTATGACACACAGTAACATCCATTCAGATGTCAACAGATTACTTAAAGGAGTAGTTAAATGCCAACTGGAAAAACTCAGCTCGTTTAAGTCTGAGAAGAATCTAACTGCCCGACTTGAATCCTTCTGGTTGGAATCTGAGGCAAACATGCTGGTTATTCAATGTTCCCCGAACTTGGATGCGCAACACATGCTACTTATGAAGTCTATTGTCGAACAACAACGGAAAGACTTTTTATCAAAAGTTAAAGGTCAAGAAAGAGAACAAAGAAAGCATGTCTGTGTTGTTATTCATATGCAGCGAGAGAATAAAGAAGATGTATATCCGTGGCAGTTTAACTTCCTAAGTGGATGGAAGCAAGTTATGATTGATGTTCTTGAAGAACCTTCTTTGTCGTTAACTAATATTCTTGGAAACGAGATAATTGATGTGCTGGACTCCAATGACCTTGCATTTAGAAAGATAGCAATTGACCAAATGTTGTGGTGTTTTACATGTATCAAGTATACGAGCAAGGAACGTTCCTTGGAGGGTGTCCTAACTTTGGTGCAACAACTGGCTTCTTCTGAAACAATCTTTTTTACTTTCAAAGAACTGGTCAAACAATGGATTATCGATCAAACTTCCAGTGACGAGATTTCCCAGATTGAAATTGCAAGGCCTTGGCAAATTTCAGTGGCATGTGATCGGCAAGGTTTGATAAACTCGTCAACTCTTGTCGGAGCAATGCAACATTATGTTACGCATCTAGTACGTCAACCTCTTGCAATGATTGTATTTTTTTTGGAAAAGGAATCCGCCTGGCCAAGAAGCTTGCTGGACTGTGAAGAAGAAGACCAAGACGAGTTAAACGAATGGAAAAACCTACTGTTTGACAAGGAGATTTTTAATATAGATGACATTGCCACACCGCGTGGAGCCGAATTTTATGAAGTTCATGGCAAAAGGCTTAACTTGAAATTTCCCTTCTCGACAGTGATTAAGAAGAAAGTTGATGAAGTGAAGACTTTTTTCATGGACGATCTGCAGAAGCTTCAACTTGATGAAGACAACATAGATGATGAAGGCGAACTAAAGATGGATGTTTCAACTCATCAAATTGAGCGATTTTCTTGTATTGTAAAGCAGAAAGCTCCACAGTTTTTCCAAAGCAAATGGGCACTTGAACATACAAATGCTTATCTTGAAGATGTTCTTGATATTACGTCAGCAGAGATTATTCCAGAAGTTTCGAGAGTCCAAAGAGTGAAGCTTTTGAAGTCAGAATGCGCCTGCAGTTTGGTTAAGTCATTGGAACGAGATGCTTCTTTACTTATCACAGAAATTCACTCAATTTTATGGAAGAAGACTTCCTTATTGGCCGCTGAATTGGAACTTTTCAAAGTTTGTGATTCTCTAGCAGCTGGTAAGCTCGAAGCAGTTTTGGAAAAGTACACTAAACATTTCCGGGAGTTGATCGAACCCCAAGTGAAGGCAAACCAAGAATCAAATGAACTAAATTTAGAACCTGCAGAACAGAAACAAATCAACGAAAAGGAATCAAAGATAGAAAGTAAAGAAGAGAAAAAGAAGACTGTTACAAGCGTTGAACAAAATGAATTGAAAAATGTAACTGACAGAAACAAAGAAGAGAGCGGAATTAAAGAAGATCTAGAACAAATTGTTCTTGAGTTCTCCTCCGATACTTTGCCTGATGCATATTCACAAAGCGAAGCTGAGGAATTCCAAAGCGCAACAAATCAATCAAAAGAAACCAGTGAATGGATTAAGGACAGTGCCAGTGCGTTTACCTGCGTAGAGACGACTTACACAAACACAGAGATCATGGATACTGCCATTAAGCCTGAGACATCATTCGCAGAGGTAAAAAAACAGTTATTTTAGTATTGTGTCTGTCTGCATCTCGATGTCCTTAAGGCATCTAAATTAAAATGAGAAGTGGGTGCTTACAAGTGTAGTTTAAGGCTAGAACTTCATAAGGCTAGTTAAACAAAATGAGTACCTGGTGTTGTTATTAGCGAAATGTTTACCAAACCTAGTGGTTCGTTGTCACCAAGTCGACAGCGCTTCCTGGGCCAGGTTCCACAAAGCTCCGATTAACTTAATCCTGGATTATGTCAAAATTGAGAGACCCATTCTTTCATAAGTAAAGCTTTGTGATGATGCTTACAAAATTGTACTCGTTTTTACCAGTAAAGAAACTTGTTAAAGCCGAAATTCCAGACCAGAGTAAGCTATAGAAGGTAGAAAACACAAGCATGGCTTAAAAAATTAATCCTGGCTTAAGGCTAATTTGGTTTTGAGGAACTGGGCCCAGGACAGAACAGTAACTGTCGCAAATTAGCTCCTAACAAAACAAAAAAGATAAATGAATAATAATAATAATGATGATAATAATAATGATAATAATAATAATAATAACAATAGCAACAACAATAATAATAATGATAATAGTAAAAAGAAGAAAAAAAAGAAAAAGAATTACAGTAACACTTTATTTAACATAAGTTCCTAGCCATAGGCTAATATTTTATCGCACGACGGCTCAGATCTTGGAGTAAAAGTCGAATTTGCAGAGGGAGGAAAACCGGAGTAGCAAGGAAAAACCCTTGAGTTCAGATTGAGATTGACAAATCTCAGCCCACATACCTTGTCCTGGAATTGATTTCGGATCGAAGAGATGGCCCGAAGGCATAGAAACGTCTGCAAAAGTAGTTGTTGATAAAAATTCCCCATCCTGCTTTGCCCAAATGGTTTATTACATTTTATTTTGATCCACATCGTATATCCAATCTCTTTTATTTGTCATTTAAGAAACTCATTTAAGTTCGATTTCTTATTGATTTTTTAAATGGGTGTCATTGATAGCTACTACGGATATTATTCGCTTTGAAATATAAAGAACTGAGAATAGCACAGTGGAAATGGGGATGACACTCTTGAACGAATTGTCTTTAAGGATTCAAGTTTTTCTCTGAATAGTATTTTACCTTGTGCCTAGTTTCCGGGAGTCATCACATTCAGTCTTCTGATCATTTCTTGTGAAAAAGGCCATTAAACTTTTTGCCTGTGCTGTGCTAAGAAAGCCAACGAGTTATATTTGAATTTTAAATATGATTTGGTTAATGTTCTTATATTCGTTGTTTTTTTCATTATATGAAAATATAACGTTAACCGCCGCCTGGTCAGCCCAATTGGTAAGGCGCCAGTCTGCTGTCCGCACCACCACTCAGGGTCTTAAAATAATTGAGGAGAAAGTGCTGTCTTTGCTCTAACATCTGCAAATGGTTAGACTTTCGCGTCTTCTCGGATAAGGACGTTAAACCGTAAGCCCAGGAGTAAGATACTTTGAAGGGACCTCGAGTCCTATTATCTCTACTCCTTGGAAACCTCACAAGGTTCCTAAATGTTGTAAAACCATCTAGCAATACTAAATTTCAGAAATGAGATTGTTTTTTGCGTTTCTTTTTACGTTTTTAAGTTTAGAAACGTGAAAATTGGACAAATTTGTCATTTTTAACCGATCATTAATTAACTGCTTTTTAGGAATTTTTAGAGGCATCAGTTACAGCTCTTCTACCTACCGAAGAGAAAGTAAAAAGCCTTGGAGGTCCGGCTTCATGGTCACGTGCTGCGAGTATAATCCTTTCTTTGGCCACACGGCTGTTTATTAGTCATCCAGTGATCCACTACTTGCGTGCCTGCAACGATTTTGTAAGCCTCGTGTTGCTGCCTGAAAATTTCGAGCCATTTGCACTGTACTACCTTGGAAAACTTGGTGAAGAGCTTGCTCCCGAATATTTGGATTCAGAAGACAGCTTCGACGAGGTTGACAATTTTTTGTGCAGTCTGGAGGTCACCAAACCAGAAAGAATGCATCAGTTCTGTGGCCTCTTCTATGGGCGTTGCATTGAGACTAATCCTGACACACAACTACTTTACAACATCTGTGAAAAAATCTGCTCAAGTGATAAATCCGAAGGAGTGACGTACATGGGACCGGTAATGCATCGAGTTTTTCTTAATGAGGAAACGTTTTCTCCTGGAATTTTCAACGCAATCGTTAGAAATTGCGACAATTTGAACGAAGAGCATCCCGCATTAATGGACATTGATAACTGTCTGTCCAATGATGAAAACAGAGAGTCGCATTTTGCTGTTCTTTGCTGCGATCTTCTTTGTGAAGTAGCATTTCCGAATGTGGATACGGAAAGCATAACCGGATCTGAAGATGAGACAATGAAAATGTTTAATCAAGCAGCACAATTGATTTTCGATAAAGAGACCAAGAGGGGACTTCTAATGATTTGTGCAGTGGCCTTTCTTCGCTCTTTTCTAAAATCACTCGCAACTACTGTCATTCAAACACAATGTCATGGAATGCTTTTGCATGAAGTTGATGCTCTTTTAGTGTCCAAAGAGTCGACGCCAGATGTTAATAACCGCAAATTTTGTGCAAAATTGTATCTTTTGAAGGAACTTCGTCGCCTGTTGTCATGGTACGACGTGAGGCGTCTGTGTGACACGTCTCTGAAAATGACATGTTTCAAGGAGCTTGAGTGGTCTGATTCAATGTCATTGTGTAAAGCACAACAATATTGTCTTTGCAACGCTGCAGAGTTATCAGCTGGTCATGATGCATTGGTCCATTTGATGGAAAATAAGGACTCAGCAAAAATTGTCAGTCTTGTAAGCCTCGCGATAGATTCCGCTTTCAACAAGTTTAATCTGATCGCTCTCATCACTGAAAGTTTCTATCTCATTAGATCAATACGTTCCATCAAGGACACAGAGGTCCAGGCGGCGAAGGCAATTTTAAAGTTAGTCGATACACGTTTTCCTCAGCCATTTGCTAAGGTAATAGAACAACTTCTTGGAGAGAAAGATTTTCATTCCCCTGAGCTTCAAATAGACACATCCAAATCCTCTATAGAAATTCAACGAACACTACTTATTTTGCATTTAGTGGGGATAGTTCTTTCAAACTTGAAGATAGGCCATCATGCTGTATCTGCAGAACCATTTTCTGTTTACATCCTTAATCCAACACAAGCCTGTGAAACGTTTTTCATTGCTGGGCCAACAAACAAGGGGTTTGACGTTTGCCTCGATGTGAACAGTTTTTCGAATCCGCTTTACCTCTGTGACTGTGGTATTGCTTTTGTTTGTACAGCAACAACTGTGAAACCCAAATGCCCCAACTGCAAGTCCTCTATAATTAATGTTATGGAAAGCAAGAACAACGGCAGTGTGGTTGTCGCAGTAAAAGGATATGTTCCTATGAACCTAAACCAAATGGAAAGCAACGCCATAACAATCAGAAATCTGAAGCCTGCAGTGTTCCGTACCATTCATCTTCTTGTTCACGCTGCCCTCTTTGCTGGTGTATCTCTTGGTTTGGTTGAAGAAAAAAACTTGTCCATCTTTCTTAGTGGAAACGAAAACTTTAAGGATCCTGCCCAATACTGTTTTGGCCATTTCCAAAATGACCTTTCAGTTCTCAGTCAAATCTTGGCATGTAGCGAGGAACGAGTGATAACCTGGATTCATTCCGTCCTTCATAAAACAAGGCATCTTTTTACTACTACTACTACTACTACTACTGAGAACGAAGTTTTTGAAACGGAGGCACATCGTGATACTCTGGAATTGAAGTTTAGTCAAGAGATAGAGTCGTTGATTCCTGACGTGATTCGGGCTACACCAAGCAAACAATTATTTTCGTGTGTCCATTCTTGTGTGAAAGGTATCGAGCTTGAAGTTGACGAAGAAGATGTAGTTTTCATTGCTAAAGAAGAAAAGGCTGTCAGTTGTGAAAGTCTTCGACCTTTCTTTCGTATAACTACACCGAAGTCGTATGAGCATCTGAGATCTTCTTACTCAAACGAAGATGTCATAACAAAGATGCATTATCCCGTAATTGGACTCTTTCTCGATCATAGTTCCGACCTTTCATTTCTTCGCCACCTGAGTAATTTGTTGAAGTGGCCGCGTAAGGTTGAGAGTATTTGCAGCCGCCGACTAAGTCGCAGAGAAGCTAAAGATAAGTTGATATCGGAGTTCGTTCGCGGAGAGAAAAAGGGGAAAAACCCAGAAGAAAACATACAGCTCTTCGAAGCATTTAAGCAATCGTGGAACGAGGTTCGAAAGGTAATTGGTATGGGTCTGCAAATTGAGGAAGAAGAAGTACCACGAATAAATGAGATGATGTGCATTGGATATTGTCTTGTTGAAGAACGAGATTTGGGGAAATATCTCGTTGCCGCTTTAAAAGCACTACAGCAAAAGCAAAACACTTTTTTAGAAAAGATCCTCCAAATTGCAGCTTTGGGAAAATCTTCTGCCTTGAGCTCTCTTCAGAGAAGATTGGGAGAAAGTGCAATACAATCAGTTCATCTCCAAGATGCAAAGGAAAGAGATTTCATTCAGTTTGAATGGACAGATGACATTCTTCGCCATTGTCAAAACAATACCGAATATGGTTGTGGAAGGGAGATAATTTACGACTTTGACAAGATTGAGAAAGAATTTGTCGCTCGCTTTCTTCTGGGAAAGTCGTACTTGACAACACAAAATGGACTAAGACAATTCGTTTTCTCCAAGGAACTCTTTCATGCATGTGCAGGAATTTTAAACGATATCCAACAGTTGATCCCTCAAGTTCCAGTAACGACACATGTTCGACGTGTAATCTATGGTCTAAAGGAAGACAGCCTGAAAAATGTACAAGACCTACTCGAGCATCTGGAGGTAGTTCTATGCCTTTTAAAGAGGACAAAGGGTGACCCAGATGAATTGCTTACTAAGTACACGGACAAGTGGTTCTCAATGCTTCCATGCCCATTTCCGAAGTATCGCTTGGAAGAATGCTGCGACACAATCATGCTTAAGCACGTAGTGGATTTTTATCAATCGTTAGAAGATGTCTTATCAGAAGCTGCAGTTGACAGTATCCCTGATGCCTACAGAGAAATGCTAGTTGATGAAACAAAAAAGGTAAGGATTAGGATTTTCGTTTTCTTTGAAAAGCTCATTTTTATTCCAAACTTTTCTATATCCTAAAATTTGATTGTTTTAATGTAAAACAACAATTCAAGTCCCTCCTATACTACTACTATGAGTAAAACTTCTACTTTTACTTTTATTACTTCTGCTGCTTCAGCTCTCTGTTTATTGTAGCAGAAGGTGCTGTTTTATTTAAGCTAAAAATTTGCCAATTCCATTGCCAT
>JAOTRI020147825.1:0-10390 GCA_028564885.2 Zoanthus sanctaehelenae
TTTCCTGATATTTGGCGATATCAGCCTCTAAGTTATTCTTAAATTGTTTTTATTTCCTGATATTTGGCGATATCAGCTTCAAGTTATTCTTAAATCGTTTTTATTTCCTGATATTTCCAAACAGTGGATTAGTTGGCCAGAACAATAAAAAGACACTAAGAATTACGAAACAATGTTATAAACGATAACGAACAACTGAATTCCTGCGGTAATTACACTGTTCTGTATTTAGGGATTTTAGCATGAGCTTGGAGTATATGTAAACCTCAATCTTTGTACAAGCTAATCCCTTATACGAGATTAGTGGCCCATGGGGCCGCCGGCGCTTATCTCCGGTTTCCTTAGTGTAAAGGAGAAAGTGCTGCATGCATTTGCTCTAACATCTACAAATGGTTAGACTTTCGCGTCTTCTCGAATAAGGACGTTAAGCCGTAGGGCCTCGGGGATTATATCTGTGTTTATGTGTGTGTTGTAATGTGAAAAGTCCCCGTCCACCTTAGAGTGGTAAAGATGGTGTCCCCAATTAGTAGGCCTTTGGCCAGCTAGAAAGACTTGACACCTTAATAAAGTCTTTTTTTTAGTTTTCATTAGTTTGCTTTGTTTGGTCAATTCTCATTTTCTCACAACTAAATGTTTCATATTTTGTTTATGTTATGTAAGGAGAAGTTGGGTGCTTAAAACTGATTGGGACTGAAAAGGTCAAAGTAAGAAAAACCATCTGATATAACCGTAGCAAATCAATTAGCTAACTGTAATTCATTGTGATTTCAAAGGCTCACAAGCACAATTTTGGATAATAAAAAATATTTTTGATATTATTTGATGGTTAGTATATAATAAAACGTTAACTTTTATTTTTGGGAAGGTGTATGTTTTGTTGTCCCTCGACAGACATCGGCGGTCTCGGGACTACAAAGCATACTGTTTGTACTTACCTCTTATATAAATGAAACAGATTTTAAGTCAGTATCATACCTCAAGGGCGGATCCAGGGATATTTGAAAGGGGGGTCTCAGAGGAAAATTTTGTGGGCAAAGGAATCCCCGTCACATTTTTACCACAGGAAGCCGAATAAACCGTTATGAACAACTAAATTGTACGACGAAAGAACGACATCATCATCGTAAGAAATAAAATAAAGATTGAAATCGTCCTTCCATCAGCAGAAAAATACTTTAATCTTTTTGGAAAACTTAATTTGATAATTGACCCAAGGAATGACAGGGGGTCGCGACCCCCCAGACCCTCCCCCTGGATCCGCCCGATGAAGGCTAGTATGCATCGCTAGTAGTTAAAATATTGTGCTATAAAAGTTCAAATTCTACGTTCTATCAACTGGTTATTCTTTTTTATTTATATTTTAAATTTTTGTGAGCCCAATTCAATCAATCTAAATTGATCCAACGTTTCCGGCGGAACTGTTGTCTCATTGTTATTCATTTTTAAGTTTTATTTTGTTTTTCTCATTTTCGGTAATTAGCTTAGTGTATTTATTGATAGAAACGGCGGTACTTTGATAAACATTCTGAGTACATATTGTCTTACCACAGCAGAACAAACTTCCGACTGAAACATCTCGGGGACCTCAATCAGCCTCAAATTGGACGGATGCAAAGAGTCAGGGCAATCTTCTGCACTTGTCAAGTTTTTCGATGCAGAAGTAGATAAATTAGTTAGATTGGTGAGGGAAAGAGAGAATTTAGGGAAAGACAGACTAGAGAAGTTGCCGTTTGACAAAGCGAACAATCTTCTGGCTTTTCCTGTAAGAAATAATGTTCGCAATTGAGTACATACAGATGAAAAAATAAAAATTTTTTTTTCTAAAAACTAAAGATGATGTTTTTTCATTAAAGGGAATGCATTTTTGTTATACTCACCCATTCCTGATTCCGGTTTAACTCTTTTGAAAGCTCTTTTCAATTTCCTTATTCTTGTGCTGACGTAATTCCTCACATTAGGGGTAGAGAAAGTGTACAAAATAGGATTGATGGAACTGTTAATTGGTAACACGAACACAGCTATCCAGGCGTAAGCTTGCTTCTTGGGATCATGAAACTTTCCTAGCAGTGATAGTATTCCGATAACAATTACTGGCATCCAGCAAAAAAAATCTGTTAGAATAATGAATACCATCCTTTTAGCCATAGCTGACTCTCGGTTCATTTGTGTTGAGCGAACTTCTCTTGTTATTTGTCGAACCTTCAAAAACATAGCGATGTAGGCACATAGTATAAAGACAAAGGAAGCAAAATTCAACGCGATGAATATTGCAACAGAATATTCCCAGCCTGCAAGTTTTTCTTTAGATAGCTCAACGGGAAGACATACCGCGGACCTTCCGTAATAGTATGAGCCACTACGATTGTCGTAGAAATAACTCAAGCCAAGTGCAGGAACTAAAGATATTACTATTCCAAAAATCCAAATTGAAGCTATGTAGAAGCAAGCTTTGCGACGGCTGAGTCGCCTCATGCGAAAGGAAAATACGATACAAACAAATCTATCGGCAGTTATCAGGGTTAATGTGAATACAGACACTTCACTAGAAAGCATGGATACTGCTCCAGCAAACTGACACAAACGGCTTGATCTCCACGCCATATCGTGTTTAAAATATTCGCCCTGCCATTGAGCGTCTTGGAAGGCAATGATCAACATATAAATTCCCATTAACAAATCCGCTGCTGCCAGATTTGTGAGAAAGAAGGAATGGACAGTGTTGTCTTCCTTTACAACAGAACGTAGAATGATCACAAAGAGATTTCCAAACAGTGCCAAGAGTCCGAGAATCCAGATACAGACTTGTAGAGCTTTGTTCTTCATGAGATCTTGGCAGCTTGAGAAATGATTAGCTGGTGCGTGGCACTTAACCTTAGGAATGGCTTTTGTTGCAAAGCAGCACATGATAAATTCGTCCAGTTCTCTGCAATAAAAAATATACATTATAACATCGATAGGGATAAAAGTGGTCTTTTAACAACTCCCGCTGTTGAGGGTAAAATCATTTATGTAAACGTCAAGAATCTTGTCAGTCGATTATTCTGTCATGAATATGTGGCCATGGAGGAAATGTTACTGTAATATTCTTGTCACCTTTATCAATGATCACACACATGCATGGCCCATACACCTTCACCGTCCACAGCTTCTGAGCAACCTCCAATGTAGTAGTCCGCAAATATTTTCACAAATATCAATTTCAAATTCTAATTTTCTCAATTTCACTCTGGCGCTCTGGATTAAAAAAAAATTTTCTCACTAGGCTAAGAGCCAATCAGAAGAGTAAACAAAGCAATTTCATAATACGCCTGTGATTCGATGCTTTGCGGCTTCTACCACTGAAAAAGACCAGTTTTACCATTAAAATGTCACGAATTTCATGGTTCTATAAAAAAACGTTCAAGCCTAATGCTTGTGGGACGTAACTGATATGAGAAAAAAAGTATTAAAACAACACAACACTTTCGACTTTCATAAAGCCATCTTCAGTTTTAACTGAAGCTAATTACAATTGCATGGTTATTTATAAGGGTTTTCATAAGTATAAAATTACAAATGTAAAATTCTAATTAAAAAAAAAGATAAGATTACATATGAATGATAGTGTTATAGACCTTATTCATAAATGGCGGCGATTTCGATATTCTTTTGTATTAGCATTACTAGCCTCGTTTTGAGTAACATATTCTTTTGAAAGTTTAACCCAAGAACGATGGGCTAATTTGAATGAAGCCAAAAGGATAATAAAACGGCCGCCATTTATGAATAAGGTCTATAATGTTTGACCTGAGTGTTAAGCTCTTCTTTTATTTAGAGAAAAGCCAAGATTAAATAGCACATGAGTACTAGTAGTTAACCCAAAAAGATTAATAGGGAATACCATAGTGATGAAGCCAATTGAAAAATCCCAAAACAGCCTTCTATTACTGCTAACCGCCAACAGGCCTTTCAGGCATGCGCACTGACTCATATAACGATAGTTTCAAGGGATAGCATACGCCACCAACGTTATCTTAGTACTTCAAGTTAGCTACTAGCACAACCGGTACAACTTTATTTTAAGGAGAGTTTTTCTTCCTAATAGTAGCTATTCTAAACTTAACTAGTTCTTGATTTTCTTTTTCTTGTTTGAATTTAAAAAAGATATTCTAGCACTGGTTTTAGAGGAGAACTACTTAAGGATTCTACCAGTTCCAGAATTTTTCAAAAAAGCTAAAAAAAACAACTGCGAGTGAGATTTCACGCTTTAGCTCAGACGTTTGTCTTCCTAAACCAATATTATCTGTCAAAAATCAATTTAATCGTCTTTCCTTAAATTCTTTTATAAGTTTGGAGACATTTAATCTTTTTAGTTCGTTAGAGTTTAATATCTATCTGAAGATTACATGGAAATCGAGCGTCGCATTCAGGCATAATATTATAATTTCTTAAAATCGTTTTCTGGCTGAGAGACGTTTTAAAGGAACAATGTTTCTGTTGCCTGTGGGGTGCTTTCTTTAAAAAAGACTTAGCCAGAGAAAAATTTTATTAACTTTAAATCAGTTTGCAATGTAAATAAGATGTACAATTCATTTGAAACATATTAAACTACCTAAATTGTGTAGATATTATAAAAAGATCGTTACTTACAACTGATCAAGTTGTTGTAGGTGATCAAAAGCATCTGGCGAAATTTTCTTTAAAGGGTTTCTTGCCAAATTTCTGTTAAAAAAAGAATGATCAATCGGATTTTTACTATGACTCTTTAATCCTGAGCAACAACAGCAACACCTTTGTGATGGCACAGATAAAAGTAAGGTAAAAGAAGAAAATGAATGATCTGCAAGTGCACGAAGACAGTAATTCGAAAGAATCTTGATTATAAGCATTAGAGGTCTAATCATCTTGATCAAATAACAAAACATCGAATGGCTCCATTCAAAACTCCAGAACAATGCACATCAACAAGAATAAATGCACAAAGAATTTAAAGATCCCGACTAAGAACACCACATCCTGGTTAAGAGCAGCAGAACTCAAAGGATCCTGACTAAGAGCAGCAGAATTCTAAGGATCCTAACTAAAAGCAGCAGAACTCTAAGGATCCTTACTAAGAGCACCAGAACTCTAAGGATCCTGATTAAAAGCTCCAAAACTCTAAGAATCCTGACTCAGAGCTCCAGAAATCTAATGATCTTGACAAAGAGTACCAGAACTAAGGATCCAGACAAAGACCACCAAAAATTGAAGGATCCAGACTAAGAGCACCACATCCCAATTAACAGCACCAGGGCGAAGTTGTTCAAAGACTGGTTAAGTTTAACCCTGGGTTAAGCAAAAATTCATCAGGAATTTCTTCTTAAAGAAAAGGTAAACGGATATTTATGAACACTGTTTGGATTTTTCTAGGAAAAGTCTTGTTAATCCACAAATTACAGCTAAAAGTTTTTCTTCTGAGAATGGAAACAAGATCTTGGGTTTAACGTTTAACCCTGGGTTAGCGCTAATCGGCTTTTGAACAATTGGACCCAAATCTCTAAGGATCTTTACTTAGACCGTTAGAACCCTAAGTATCCTGAGTAGGAGCTTCAAAACTTTAAGAATCTTGACTAAGGGTACCACATCCCGATTAACAGCACCAGAACTCTGACTAAGGATCCTTACTAAGAGCACCAGAACTCTAATGATCTTTACTAAGAGTACCCGAACTCTAAGAATTCTGACTAAGAGCACCAAAACTCTAAGGATCCTGACCAAGAGCACCAGAATTCTAGGGATCCTGACTAAGAGCACCAGAACTCTAAGGATCCTGACTAAGAACACCAGAATTCTAAGGATTCTGACTAAGAGCATCAAAACTCTAAGGATTCTGACTAAGAACACCAGAATTCTAAGGATCCTGACTAAGAGCACCAGAACTCTAAGGATCCTGACTAAGAGCACGAGAACTTTAAAGATCCTGACTAAGAACACGAGAATTTTAAGAGTGCAGAGTCCAAGAATCTATTTATCAATATCAAACTGTAACTTCTTTTAATTAAACGAAAATGTAGAATTTAATTAAAACTTGCTATGTAGGATATTTGGTTTAAAGATTTTAAAAACTATTTCAATTTCCCATAGACTCGTTCAAACGAGAAGTGGAATTTAGAACTATAGGCTTCACGAAAGGATAACAATTCGATTAAAGATTCTGCAAAGAAAAATAATGTGAAAAATAGTGCAAGGGTTTCATATAAAAATACTTGAACGTTTGAAAAAATAAAACTTCCTCATAACATATCAAGACAAAAAGGTCTACCACCTGTACAGCTAAGGTCTTAATAATGGTTTATTCCTTGACTTATTTGAAAACAGTAAAATATTAATTATTAACGATTATTTGATGAAATGTACTTTGTCTAAATTACGTCGGGCCTGAGAAAAGAAAAATACATAATTTTCTTAAAAAGAATTGTATGTACGTATTTTCTATCATCGCACTTTCTCCAACCCTCCAACAAAGTCAGTAGTTATCTTTTATTTCTTTTACTTTTAAAATTATTACATTTACTTAATGATATCAACCAAATGTTAAGTTTTAGTCATTTAATGGAGACGAAAACTGCCACAGCCAAAAATGACATGCAGCCTGTAATCAACACCATGATTCTTGTAGCTTAGGAGCAAACTAATTTAAGACGTTTTAGTTCTAGTCTTTTTAATGGCGAAAGTAAAAACTTGTAAGTCCATGTTTTCAGTAAAATGCTAATAAACACTATCCTTAGTAAAGAAGACCACAGATATCTATAAGTTTGTAAACTGAATGTTGTCAATGCAATGGTGCTAAAAATCTTGAGAATTGCTTGCGAAATGCAGAGCAATTTGGCAGCAAAAGAATCTCAATTTCGTTGGCGTTACATATATAATGCCTTTTAAGAGCTTTACTTTACATAAAAATTTCCAAAACTTACAGCTTCTTGAGTGATCGCAGTCCTTTAAAAGTGTTTGAGGTTAGTTTGAGAATCGCGTTATCATCAAGTCTCCTGTAATGAATAACACAGATTTACTAAGAAAATAAAATGGCAACGTATTACTTCAACATCATTCTTATAACAATTGTACGCGAACATAATACAATACAATACAATACAATACACATACAAGTTCTCCCCTCAGGGCTTTTCAGAACCTGTTTACAAACATATACAGTCGAGGTCAGAAAGTTGAGGGTCTTAGAAAGTCCGCTGGAGCGGCTCACACGTTAAGGCGCAACTTTGCAGCCGATAAGAAGTGCCCTCAATGTAAGAAATAGACCACAACACCGGGATCATCACCCTGCTTTTTGCGAGAAGTGCGTGGGTTCTTTTAAGTCCCTCAACCGAGTGATCGAGAGACTGGGCCTACGGTTTAACGTCCTCATACAAGAAGACGCAAAAGTCTAACCATTTGCAGAAGTTAGAGCGAAGGCAGCACTTTCTCCTAAATTATTTTGAGACCATGAGTGGTGGTCCGGCCGGAAATCGAATCCGAAACCTCCCGCACAGCAGACTGGCGCCTAACCAACTGCGCGAACCGGACGGCGGTTGGTACCCAATATTATAATATAGTAGCTTCAAGTTAGGAAACATCCATCACGTATTGCGTTTTTACAATTACATATGTTCGCTTTGTACTATTATGCCAGAATTCATCCTTACAGCTTTATCCCACGCTTTTACAATGATTTATATTGTTATGTGTTTGAAGAGTCTCCGAGTGGGAAATTATGAATTATTTTGTCGATAAATGTACTTTTAATGGTATATTTGTTAGCTAAAAACATCATATCGACCTAGTGTCTTTATGAAGTCTTCTACCTGGCCTGTCCTTTTAATCACAACGTATCTGCAGTTGCTAGTTTTGCAAAGCGATTAAGATATTCATGCAAGAACATACACTTCAAAATCAACCGCTACTTACAGTACTTTCAGCAAAGAAAGTTCACCAAACAGGAAGTCTGGAATGCTCTGAATTTTGTTGTTCTGTAAATACCTTAAAATAAATAGTTTGTGTCAGCTTAAAACATGTTTTTTTTTGAATGCGAAATGTTACAATATCTTCTCGCAAGTTGTAAATAAATCCACAACCTTAGTGTTACCTCTTCAGATTTGTTTTACAAACAGAGAAACAAAAAAATTGCGGCTACTGGAAGCGTTCAGTGTTTAAGGATCACCCACTTGATTATAGTAACAACAACCAGTGAACAACGACATTTACTTCAAATCAGTCTTAGAAATCAAGCTTACAAAATTTGTGAATTGTCCGCAGATAGTAAAAGTTATTCGAGGTAAAGCTAAAGCAATAAAGACATGTACAGCCAGTTAATATACATACACATAGAATTTAGATATACTGACAAATGATATGTAGTTTTCAAGAAAGCATTAAAAAATGTACACGTGAAGAATTACAATAAATGATTGTATACAGATTACAGACAAGAGATAAATACATATAACAAACCGCTTACAGTAGCATTTTAAAAGAACAATGTCTAAACTCATTTATCAACAATAATTTTACAGTATTTGTTTCTTTAAGTTTTATTGACATTTAGTTTGGGTTACCTGTGGAATTGCTTCACATGTAAGAACCCGTATGTAGAACTCGTGGAGGTCTAAAGAAAACAAACTCGAAGTATATTTTTTAATCCTCCATTTAATTCGAACCTCTCTCAACTTTATTGGTGCCGTGACCAGTGTATGGAGGAAATTCAAAGATCACATGCTTCACGCCTAGTGTACAACGGCCATCTCACAAAACTCATAAACAAATACTATATGAAACATTGTGAATAAATGAGTTTAAACAAACAAATTAATAACAGATTATTATTCACCTTTACGTCTTATGTTATGTCGTTCAAATTATTTATAAAAGACATTGACATAACGTGGACATAAAGCATTTGTAAATATGACACACTTGATGACACCTTCAAATGTCACGTATTTTAAAGTTTGACGTCATCATGGTTGAAGGTATCCTCAAACCGCAAAGTCCCGGATATCTACCCCATGATCTGCCGCTATTTGAAGATTTGTGTGGTTTTCTTTTAAATTCAGCTTTCGACACTTACGAGGCTGGTAAATCGAGTACAAGCTGCATTTGGGTGATAAATCACAAAAGATATTATCCCACGTAAGGTTGATTTATGATGTTTATCCGCCTAGCACTACAGAAACTGGAGATGAGCGAAGACTCCATATACTCTAAAGTTTGTAAAAGGAATGATGATCAGAGTCAAACAACTTTTATCTTGAATATCCTCGATGATTCTTTGATATTTTGAATCAATTGCAACAGATTTCTTTTTTTTATATTAGAAAATATCTTTCTACTTACAAATTGGTGAGATTCTTGCAACTATCAAATGTCCCAAGTTCCATCTTTGTTAAACGGTTACTGCGAAGGCTCCTAAATTTGTAAAACAACAACATTAGTAACAACATGACATCCATGAAGTATGGCGGAATGCGCAAAATTCAACAATGCATTTCTCATTTAAATTTCTACTTTGAATTTTCATTTGTTACGTATTTAATTGAAATACCAACTCACATTGAACACTTTCGGTGGACGTTCAAATTCCATCCGAGCCCGCAAATATAAAATCAACTTTAACTATTATTTGCTTCAAAAAGAAATGAGAAATTTTCCGAAAAAGTTCATTTAATAAAGTGACTCAGTACCTAGCCCTTGAACTGGCTGCAACCCAAATCCAATAAACTCAACAGGCAACCCAAGCTTCAATTTTGTTTAAAGTTCTTTTTTGCTTGAACACCAATTGTCGAGGAATCGCTAGTTAAATCACCAGACATGTATAAAGTTGTAAACTAAAACTAAGACACTTGTGTGTATTATGCTTAAGCAAATTAGCTGCTTGTACACCATCATGGTAGGCATTAAGGTTTTAGCAGTGTGTGAGGTCAATTGCAAATTATGAATAATAATATCCAAACCGTTATTTCTTTCATACACCATATGCAAATGACAATATATAGATAGTAAATCCAATTACTAAACTAACTCTAAGCTTGTGATAAAAGCATAATGCTTGTGGGATGGCTATGAAGATAAACATCTAGAGTAAATAGCCGAAATGTGCTAGTAGCTAACTTGAAGCTACAATATAGGACACTATGGCCAGGTTGGTAGTGGGCTCAGTTACCCCTAAATCTACCATAGAAAATAGTGAGCCTGATTGCTAGCAGCCATGAACTGCTGTTTCGGCCTTTTTAGGCTTTATCAGCATGGCATAGCTACCAAACAGGCTTGGGTTCCCAGAAAGAACATATGTTGTGATAAAAGCGTGTTGGATGTGGCTATGAAGATAAATATCAAGTGAAGATAGCACAAATGTGCTAGTACTTAACTTGAAGCCACGATA
>JAOTRI020147834.1:0-10389 GCA_028564885.2 Zoanthus sanctaehelenae
ATCAGCAATCTGATCGCATTTTTCAAGAAGTGTGATATAAAGGTAACAAAAGAAATTATGAAATCAATCAAGTAGTGCACTTCCCTTGTCTCCTCAATAATTAAAAACAAAAGAAAATGGTTTCACCTACATCATAGGTTTGCGGTCTTCGGCAAAATGCCTCATGTTCGGCAAATAATTGTTGTGAATGGGTAAATCGCAAAGAACAATAGCTTGAATATATGAATGCTTAAAGACCCCAAAATTTGGGGTTCATACTTAAATCGACGTGAAGTTGTCATGCAAAAAAAGAAAAAAAAAACTAAAACTGAAATATCAGAAAGGAATGCCTTGGGAAGGCGAAGGATCTTTTTAAGGTTATTGTGAAATATTTTTGCATTTGCTGTGTGTCGTCCACCACAGCATTCAAAGAGCTCAAGATTGAACTGTAGGAATGGATGAACGAACGGTAACAATGATTAGTGCTTTTTCCAATTTCTGCACTTGTCCATTTGAACTATCATTAATTTCACCGTGAATTTTTTCATGTTTCATGAAGGAGAACGTTGAAAATTGCTATAGGTGATACAGTTTCTTATCTGATCAAATGCTTTAATTTCTGGGTATTTTGCAATTTTTAATTGTTAAAAAAACTGGAGGCTTGAGTATAATATTTTAAAGGAGCAAATTAATTTTATCTTGAGATGATTGACTCTTTTTAACACAATATTTGCATCGGGTGAATAGCGCCAGTTGACTACTGATTTTGTGTGAATAGTGAAGCAATGGAATTGTAAGAATATTCTATATCGGAAAAAGTTAACTAGCATAATATCCTTAACAATTAGCAGTTTGTAGGTCAGCAGATAGCTGCTCCAGTGCAGGTCATTTCCTTATTCAATAATTGGTGGCATTATCTTGTTGAACATCAGAATCGACACAACCCCAGTTTTCATAATATTAATATAAATTGTTGATTTTCAAATATGAAAGTTGATTTTATTTTACCTAATTCATTTTTCTGTAAAATCGAATTTCTGATTGCAATCAGGGCAATATATTAAACCCCATAATTGATCTACTTTTGGGGGTTTCGCATAACTAATTGCTGTTTGACGGAAGTCAGGATACAGTTACTGTAAATTGTGGATCACTTATTGGATGTTGTCGTATGGAGTAAGGCAGTGCAGATGGGAAAATAAAACTAAAAATGGGGGCGGAACATTATGGCAAAAAATACTTTAAACTGATCAGTATAAAATAGCATATCATCTTGCCATTTCTATAGTTAAAGACTCAAGACGAATAATGAATATTAAAAATATGTTCTGCCAAAAAAAGTAATTAATTTATTTTGCTGTGTTAAAAATAATTGGGTTCTTAGATCAATACACAACCCAGAAACAAAAGTACAAGGAATATCTTTCAATTCTCAATTGTCTGTTTTTATTGAAGGGTGTTTCTTGAAGTTTTGCATTATATATTCCAGGTTGTTGTAAATGAAACTTTTTACTTTAGCCACAGTCTTTCAAAGTTCATTTCTTGCTGTGTAAAACTTTTTCTACATTGTGTAACACTTTTTATATTTTGTGTTTGGAAACCTGAAATCTTACCAATTGTGCCAAACAACTTCATTTTTCTATTTGCATTTGTGAACCGCCATCCGTAAGTAGATATCTGGTCTTCATTTATATTTCAGATACCCATATATAACACAGTGTTGTAGAAAGATTTACAGCATCAAAGTAAAGTTAAGGGTAGTAACGAATAAATGTTGTATTTATGACAGAAGCTAATAAAAACGCAGTTTAGTTTCTTAGAGCGGAACCTCGTTTATACAATCAGAAAGGGACACCTCAGAACTATGAAAAAACAGGAGAATTTTAAACACATTAAAACCTATTTCGCTTAGAGTGAGGACAAAGCTAACAAAAAATGAAGATTATAATCTTAATAGAAGTAAAAATGAATTGAGCACTTTTGACTGTTTTCAGAACATTAACCTTTTTGGCACAAAATGTGACAAAATGCAAAAACTTTTTAACTTAGCTCCACAATGTATTTTATTTTGAAATTCTTTAGTTTTCTATTTTAGATTGCCATTGATGTATTGATTTTTTATTTTCTTAAATGTTTATTTCATGGGTCTCTTTTTTAAAAAGGACTCGATGATCCAATACAGTGATCCGATCCAATGATCCGATCCAATGATCCGATCCAATGATCCGATCCAATGATCCGATCCAATGATCCGATCCGATGATCCGATCCGATGATCCAATCCATATTTTACAAACGCCCAACTTATCATAATTTAACCGAGCGAACCACTGTCACTGTGATGAAGGTGATTTGAAAGATGGCACTCTTAAAGAACATTAATAGTCTGAAAACATGTTACATGAGTACTATAAATACTTACATATTACAAAAAATAGTTATAAAATATACTGAAACAACAATTTTTTATATTCGAAATTAGAATCAAGACCTCAATTGCAAAGACAGTTATATCGTTACTGTTTGAAAAGACCACGAGCTTTTCGTTAGCAATAGCTTAATTTGCAGAGGTTCGATAAACTCTCCTCATAATTAACATCTTTTGTTATGGCTACGATAAAAATTATATTAGTTCTTTTGAATAAGCTAAATCCTTACATTACTGTACTGGTCACGCATCCCTTAATACATACCTGTCACACAACTTCACTGTACGGTACAGAAAAACGCCCAAAATGTGAATAACTACTGTATAACCGACTTAAAATATGTCACGACTAAACCCGCTTATCCAAGTAGGAGGGGTTGCTTACAAGAAAAACAACAAAACTAAATTTAATGCATTAACTGACAAAACATTAGCTGCTTTGATGTCACGTATATTGAACTATAAGATCACTTCAAACTTGACACTATATTGAACTATCAATAGCTACAAGAGAGGCTTTAAGAAAATGTTACAGCATTTATCTATCTTTAAAGTATATTTTTAACCGACTTTTCTGTGTTCATGCTTTGAGCTGAGTTCCGTCGCGATCGAACACTACGATTTCTTCAAATGACGTCATTCAAGGCCAGCGCACGTGCTGTTAAGTTTTTAACAAGTGTTTAAATCGGGTCTATAATTTGACCTTTGTAAAATATAATATTTATTTATCATAGTTTCACAGAACAACACTCCACTTTTGATAACAAGAGTAATGCCTTAATTAGCATAAGAATGTTTAGAAAACAAAACAAAAGCCAATACCACGTGGCTACTGTTGACTTCTTATTCTTTGATACAAAACCACTTCTACGGGTCAACAACGATGAGGAAACACATTAGAGAGCCAGCCAAGTTTTGGAAACAACTTTTGCAGTGTCACTAACAAATTTTGGTTTTCAATTTTTTGTTGAGGCTGCTAGCAAAGCAAAAAATGTTGGGTCTGTTTGCGAGGCTCAAACAAAACCACAGCTAATTCAGGTTAAATAGAACGTTTAATCACGGCACGTGAAGACTTTCCGACTATTGTCCTAACAGTTACGACTGCATAAAAATTTCCTTTTTAGATCAACTTTGACAAAAGAACAATATTTGTTTAGAATTTATTCATTGTGCTGAAGCACAACAAGATTAGATGGCTCTTGCCTTGTAGTTATTCCTATATTTTATTTCTGTATTTGAAAAATTTAATGTTTCAACGCGCTATGGCTTGTTGCACTATAGCGAAATTTAACATGAAGCCTGTTCTTTGGTTAATATATCTTGCTTTATATATTTACTTGATGAACAGCACGAGTCTGGCAGGTTATTAATAGAAATCCTTTTCAAAGAACACTTAAAAGTAACAATTTAGCTCTATTCAAAATCTGTTCAACAATTTGCATACAGTAAACCATTCATAATGTAACCACTTATAAAAGATATTTTAGCCTTCATTGAAGAGTTGTTTGGCACCACAATCAATTGTCTTTTCTTTTCTCTTTATTTGTTCCATAGTTTTATCAATATCTCATTGCTGCACTCTTTTTTTATATAAGAACCTTTTTATAAGAACATGAGGCTGAAAATTGCCAAAAATTTAAGAACATGTTAAGAACATGCTGAGGCTGAAAAAATATGAAAAACATTTATTTGTGATGAAATTATTCATACAGTGTTATTGAAAATTTTGCTTGGGCTTCTTGACTAAAGTTTGTAGATAACAATCACAGGTTTTCTTTCGTACCAGCTACTGTATTTTAAAATTCGATACAGTACAACGTACATTTAGAAATCAATGTATACAGAAAAGTACCACATACATACGGTACTTGTATATTTATATTGTCTAAAATCCGTAAAGATATTTTAAGAACATGCTTAAAAACATTTGAGGCTGATAAACCAAAAATATTTAAGAACGTTCAGTCTCATTCGAAAAATTTAACGTTCTTATAAAAAAAAACGAGTGTACTCAATAAATAACTAGAGATTTTGTTTCGTGAGAAAACGTTAGGCTATGAATTGAAAACATTGTAGTTATTCTTGTCAGTTGAATTCAACTCATTCCTACCTTTCTATCTTTGCAAAAATGTAAACCAGAGAACGCTAGTCATAAATTATATTGAGAGATTAAATTAAACCCAATTCACAAAAGTTTTTCTGCAATTTTAATTTTCATTAATTTGTATTCCTAGTAAAAAATATTTCTAATGCTAAATTAAAATTAACGAAAAAGCATCATTTTTAAGTTTGACTTCATTGATGTAGAATACGTTTCAAACATTAGCAATTCGCCAATTTTGGTTTGTAATAAAGAGCATACAGACTTTTGTCTTTGTTTAATGGGTCAAATCTTTTTACCTTTTACAGTATAAGTTTCGTTACAATTGTGACTAAAAGAAATCTATTAATCATGAATGTAAATACATGTCAATTAAATAAAGTAATAACATCAAAATTACAGAATAGTACCAGAGTCTGCTGGGAGCTAACCTGCGATGGATTAGTGTCCCGTCCAGGGGCACAACATGCATGCGATACATATGACCAGCGGTTTAACTTTTTAACATATCGAGAGTCAACTCAAGAGTTTCGCTAACGGAAAGCACTGAATTAAATGGGTCAAAAGGAGCTCCTAAAATCTCCCTTGTAGTTAAGCGGTTTAAGAAACTGAAATACTCAAATCAGTTCAGCTCTGCTTTTTCCGCAAAAAGGCAAACAACTCAAACTCCTTTTAATGCAAAATATTGAAGCTGAATGCGAAAATAAAATGTGTAGTCTGTAGAGCAGATTAGATTTACTGGTCCAAAAGTATAAAATGTTCAAATGTTCTTCACTTATAACACCTATATGTTCAAAAAGGAACTGAAAAACTGTTTGTTGGAATCTTACTAACTGACTGCCTGATAGAGCATGCGTGATGTTGGGAGAGACACGAGAACGTTGTAAAATTACGAGCCGCAGGCGAAACCAAGCGGCAAAACAAGCAAGCGAAAACCATGACTTTATCGGTGTAATAAAGCAGGGATTTGAACCAATCAGAGTGCACGTTATATCTTGCTACATTATAAAGTCTAACATAATTTAAATTTTCATCCCTTTATCATTGATATAAGTTGTCTTTATTGCTTGCCTAATTACCATTACACAGTGACTGAGATATCAGTTACTTTTGTTTGTATTTGTTTAAAAATTCGCAATTTGTAAATTGCTAGTTGTTTTTATATAGGTTATCTTTTCATTGATTTCTTATATTTGTTGGTGTTCCTTTTCTTGTCAAAAATCAAATCCAAATTAAAAATATTTAGCTTATTGTTTAGCCTCTGGCTATTACAGTTAGCTAAGTACCATAATTGCTGTTTTATCATTCATTTTTTGTACATAGTAAATTATATATATTAATTTTGTAAAAACCTAGTTCTAAATAAAATGTTGCTGTTGTCTACATACACTCTTTTTTATAAGAATGTTGAAATTTTTTTTAACCAAATTTTTGGCAGAAGATATTATTGCAAATATTCCACGTTTCGGGAATATAAGTGACCTAAACTCATCGAAACTTGCTTTCTTAAAATGAGTGACATAAATGACGTATTGAAGAGTTTTCTCAAAGGCAACTGATCTGTAAATGGCTTTGGCATTTAGAATTAGAGTACAATTGCAATACATGTAGTTTTTTTTCAAAAGTGCAAAGTTATAATCTGTGTTTCAGAATTATTCTTAAGATAATATTTAAATTTGTAAAACTTTTAAAGAGTGTTTTTGTCTAAGATACGTTTTCCAGTTTGTGCAAGCAGAGCTATAAAACCTAAAGCTGTATGAAAACACTTTTACCCTGAATCCCTTAAGCTTATGAAACAGCTGAACTGTTAGGGACATTGTGGCGCACCACCTTTTGACCCTTTTGATTTAGTGCTTTCCTGTCGCTAGGATTTCAATACACACGATACATTCGATCAGCGGTTTTAGCTATGAAGTGTAATATATTCTGATACTACAAAAACATAAAAGAAAACGCAATCTTGAAAGTATGATAAAGAATAATATGTTAAAGTGTGTTTTGCGGGTTAATGAAGACTACTCTAAGTGTGTTCACTTCAACATTTGATTGTCATGTCATGTCTGACTGTCTCCAATATCTTCAGCCATGTTCAAGTAACGTTAATTACCACATTCTAAAACGTCACTCTTCTTCTTGAAAAACATTGTGACGATTAGGTTCCTTGGCTCCAGTCCTGTGGAATTCTCTCTTCCTCCCATACCGCGAGCTGTCAATATGTCTGTTAACATCTTTCACCTCTTCTTGCTTTCATTATCATGATCGACATCTATTTCGCTGATTCCCGGTGCTTTGTCGTTCTTCATTCTTCATAGTTTAATGCCTCTCTCACTTTTTTTGTCTGTATCCCTTTTATCTACGAGTCCTTCCACTTTCAGCGACTCTCCTATCTCTTCCTTAATCTCGTTTTTTACATTAGAGTTCTTCAAAGTCCAATGGGAAGCTTTACCCCATAACTCGTTTTAATGCTAAACTCATTGAAATACCGCTGGCCGGTTCATTGTCAGAGTGGCGTGCCGAGGAGAAATATGAACGTGCGTCAATTGTTAACAAGACAAACGATTCTTTATTTTTCAATTAAGAATAACCAAAAAAAATATGTTAATAACAATTGCTAAAGTACATCCTTTCTTATAAGAACCAGTAAATTTTCCCGGGGCTCATTGTTCTTAATTTTTGGGTAATTTCAGCCTCAAATTGTTCTTAAGTCTGTTTTTATTTCTTGCAGAGCAAATTGAACAAAAAACATATTAGAAACAATTATAATATAGATAGGACACTACGCCCTGATTGGTCGAGATTCTATGTTCTATATCAGACACTCTAAACGTTGTAAAATCACTCGCCTGCGGCTCGTAATTTTACAACGTTCTTGTGTTTCTCCCAACATCACGCGTGCTCTATTTTGCCGATAAAGTCATAGAAAGTTGTGCTCTATAATGCTTAAATAAAGCATAGAAAATGGGTTTTGTTTTTGTTTTTTGCAACCGGTTTTCTTTTTGTCAGCATTTTTGTTGAGGTAGCGGAAACATTTTATTTGCAAAAAAATTGTAATGGAGTTCTCTGCAAAACAGCAGAAAGTTTAGAAAAACAAGAAAAAGCGAAAACTATCGTGAACTCGTGTTTTGTCGAGCTCTCGGAGGACGAACGCGACATTATCGTTGACCGTGCCGAATCATTAGCGACAACGAACATCGCAAAATGAGGAGTGAAAATATTTGAAGGTAAGCACAGTACAAAAAAAAATTCAAGTTTTCAACTGAAAGTCATTTAATATAATTCTCAGAACATTTACTTACTTACTTAGGCCTTTAGCCCCTAGAGGGGCATCGGCCATCCACAACTGCCAGCCATCGTCCTCGGTCCTGGGCGATTTGCTTGAGCTCCCTCCAGGAACAGCCAATCTGCTTGGCGTCCGCCTCCAGGTCTCTTCTTCAGGAGTTCTTTGGTCTGCCTCTTTTCCTCTTTCCCTGAGGATTCCAGGTCAGAGCCTGACGGGTGATGTTGGTTGGTGGTTTGCTCAGGGTGTGTCTGCCATCTTCTTCTTCTGATTTCTTCTTCTATTGGCACTTGGTTTGTTTTCTGCCAGAGATCTCTGTTGCTGATGGTAGCTGGCCAGTGAATCTTCAGGATTCTGCGTAGGCAGGCATCATGAATGTTTGGACCTTTTTGGTAGTGGTCTTTGTTGTTCGCCACGTTTCTGCCCCATACAACAGGACTGACTTGATGTTTGAGTTGAAAATGCGGATTTTTGTGCGTGATATGATGAGATGGGATCGCCAGATGTTCTTGAGAACAATGAAATTACTTTACAACAAGAAACACGTTCCATCAGAAGTTCTTTGCTCGCGCTATTGCCATTTAAGAGATTGACAATTGAGGACTGGAGTACATGGCCAATCAAATTGCTAGATTTAGCATGCTATACAATTTAGAGTTTTGCTAGCGTTTGCATGTAGCACTTTTCTACATGTCCCTCGTGTTATCATATGTCCGACGTGTTTTATCATATCTAGTCCGTGTATTCATCACACCGATCTGGCAATGGGTAAAAGGAAATGAAAGCTGATTGAACAATTTGAAAAAGTGCCGCTCGAGCGACAATTAGATTTTCTTGAATGGAAACTTGCTTAAACTGAATGATACTTGAAGACTGTTGCCTCCTACGTTAGTTTTCATTGATTTTGATGTGAAAGCTAGTCTTGATTGTTAACATTATGAATAAAAAAATAGTATTTTCTAGAATAACATTTATATGCATCAGTTGCAATTCATAGTACGTGACGGTTGCAAAACGGGATTTTTCCGCCGAGTGGATAGTGCTCATTATCTCGAGATAGCGAGCCAATCAAGCTACACTAACTAAGTGGTTTCCCGCGTAGTATTCATTAGATATAAATATGCGTGACACTAAAGAGGTTTTGGAAGTTTTTCACTGGTTTTAGTTTTTAGGGTATCGAGTTTAGACATTAATTCAATCATATAATAGGATATTGAAGGGTTTCACGAAGTGAGCTGTACGTTCTACCCTTTTTGGGGATTTTCCCCTCTCGTTTGTACCTTTCATCAGGGCTTTTAACATAACTCCGTGTGCTCGAGATGGTGTACAACAAGCAGGGCTGAACGTAATTATTTTCGCAGTTCCCTTGGCTAATGACCTTGGTTCTTTCATACATTCAGTTCATGTTCACAAACATATGATTCACACTTTAATCTAGTCTTGCTGCGAATTTGTTTCAAAGTCCTTTGTTTATCCGACGACTGGCACAATTTTGCAGTCTCCAATTAATCCTCTCTTTCTTTAAATCTCAGTTGTATTTCCATAACCATGAAAACGAACAATGTAACAGGATTTTTAGTGCTGCTTGCCGAGTGATTGCATGAGGCGGATTTTGATTCTTTTAAGAATCTAGACTTTTATAAAAATATAATTCTCTATTTGATACCAAAAACAGATAAAAGGAAGATTGATAAATGATCATTAGCAGTGTTTTTTATTCAACGGCATAAGTCATAAACGATATTGCATTTTCCTTTTCCAGGTGGGCATCAAGAACTCTACTGAAACTGAAAGCAAAGTCTCTTTTTAGTTTATCAGCGCTTTTGTCCTGATGCAGAAAACGTATCGTGATAAATGATAACAGATGTTAATGTATTGTTTAATAACTGTCTGACGAAAAAGCACAAATCTTAAAACAAGCATAAATATTATTGTGTCAAGACGAAACAAAGCAAAGTTTTCTCTCTCTCAACAGAACAAAACTTGTACTTTTTAGTCAGTTATTTTACGAGTGTTTATATCAAGCACATGCCTTTAAGCTTTATGATACTGTAAATACGAATCAGTGAACGCTCAGTAACATTAAATATCAGCTAGAATACTCCTAATATTAATAGTTTTTAGCAGACTTGTTTTTGGCGTGTTAGTTCAGCTGACTAACTCAACGTACAGATTACTTTAACTCGTTTTCCCAGTTTACCAATTGAGCAAATGATTTTCTTCTTGCAACGACTGACATTAAACTTTTACCACAACTTTAGTCATAATAGCGAATAAAAGTCTCGGACAGTTTTCCAACAATACTAATTTTTTGTATTTCGGCATAATTTCTTACTTCATCATGTATGCAGCTTCATTGTATAGTGCAGACAATACGTTCGCACCTATGAAATCAGTGAATCGTTTCGCGTGAAATATTTTGCAATGAGTGTTTATTTTCAAAGTTTTACGTTTTAAGAGTCAATGTCGACAAGAATCAAACATTTTTAAAAAATCGTGCCAACTCTTGAAAAATCGATTTCGCTCTTATTCTGGATTTAGGTACCCTATTATATTACATGAACAACCATGTATTTGGTTTTTGAAAATAACATTTTATTTTGG
>JAOTRI020147842.1:0-10389 GCA_028564885.2 Zoanthus sanctaehelenae
TACTGTTTCTTGTAGTTTAATATGTCAAATATACGGATTCTACTTTTTTCACGGTATGCTATCTTTTTAACAAGATTCTTCTCGTTTGAATTACCCATTTTGAGCGAAAAAGGTGTCCACTGGAATCGCGTGGCCATGACGTCAAGTTGTTTGCCCAAACACTATTAACGTGGCGCCAGAGCAGGTTATTAAGAAAGGTGGAAGAATTTGTGTTGCTAGAGCACCCAATGGCACGAGAATGAAATGATAAGCGAGTAAAATATACTCATCCAAGCACTTTGCGGTTGCGCGAGGTAAACAACTTGACGTCACAAGATGTCAATTAAAACCCAGTCACCGGGACCCTGTTTAAACAAAATTTAGGAATTTCACGTTCTAAAAAAACATGTTTATGAATATTATTAAGACTTTTTAATACTACAATGATTTTATACCACACATATCAAACTATTAAAAACAAAAAGAAAAAATTTTATGTCATATGCACAGCAACTAAGTTTACTGGGACGCAAAAGAACGTGCTAGACTTCAAAACAAAAGATAATTAACAGGAAAAGTGTGATATTTTTTTGTTTCACAGAAGAGTGTAGCTCATTCTTTTGTGTTACCATGGATAATGCTTATCTAAACTGAGTTCAATTTTTTGACTTGCAATTTTTTATCTCTGTATGTAGCAGATTTTGAGATCGAGTATGTCGACCCGTCTAACAAATTAAGTTTAGTATCGAACAATAGAATCCGAAACAGATTTATTGTTGTTTTAATCAAATGAATAACTGTAAACCGAGTTATTTACTCAAAGCAAGCCATTTACTGACTTATTTACTTACCTTCTTTTTGCTCCGAAAGCTTGTCAACCGCTCAGATCTTAACCTCGTGGTAAGCTTAAAAAATTACCCGATACAACTATACGCGCCTAGCGTATTAAAGTCAGGATTATTTATCATACTATGTGAACATGTTACTTTGTTCCATTTAAATCTATATATGTATATGCACATGGAATAGTAGGTTGCCTCCTCGGGGAGCAAAAACCAAGATAGAAACTGATTAGTTTTCGAGTCATCTTGACAACCGCGTCAAACAGATGTCACACTGAATGCAACTGCGATGGAAAAGCACTATACAGATATAAAACGAAGCAGATTATGTTAATACATAAAAATTGAAATACCACAAGATACGTATAGCATATCTACAATGTATCTTAACTCTCCGAAAATTTCGCTTGTTGTCTTTCTTATCATGATCTTTTGACATGCAACGATAAATTGTTTTCGCTTCGATTCATAGGCACTTTACCATCCTTTTTTTTACTTTCTGCTAGTATACTATTAGAAAAAAAAATAAAAAAAATAAAGGTCACGTGGCCAAGCTTTTTGACAGGTAGATGTGATGAACTAGTTACCATTCTTCCGCTTTCTTGTTTAAATTTATTGTAACTAATTGTAACGGTCACTTCTGGGGATAATTGTTGTAACAAACGAAACGTTAAGTTAAATACATATTTGAAATCTACAACATGCGTTGCTCTATGATGTTTTTAACCGCAGTTTCTTTGATGTTTTTAATCTAGATGTGATGAATAGGGTTAAAGAGTCATTCTTAAGTCAGGGTTAGGTTTGATGATTTAGGTTAGGGTTAAGATTTGGGAGGTGGAATTGGTTTTCAGGTCTAGGGATAACCTTTTGGCCAAGGCAAAGTTTGGAGCAAAGTAAGTCACGTGACTAGCCTTCTCACCCTGATTTAGTACCTTAGTGGGAATCTCTGTTGTCCTGTGACTCAGCCCAACTAAATAAAGTGCTGTGAAAATGATTGTCTTTGACATTGACCACCCCCTATACCTGCTGCTTTTGCGTTTTTCTTAAAAAGTCCCATTAGTCTGAACTTACAAAGTCCCTATCCCCCTAACTTAACATTCTGTGTTTGATTCTCAATCAAACTTTGTGGATATATTCAAACCCATGAAACAAACATCTTCGTACACTTTGTAGATAAAAAAGACGATATACCTGGAAATATGTTTTTTTTGTTTAATACCCAGTAGCTATTTTTTGTTAAAAACGACATTGTCGCCATTTTTAATTCGATTATATAGAAGTTTTCATAGCCAATACAAACTTTTTGTCAATTCTGAGTTATCCTAACTGAAGGATACTGTTAATAATGTCCAACTAGGAAAAGATTGTCTTAAAAGACCTGCAGATCCAGAGAATGGCGTCTTTTCTTGCTCAGTGGTGTTTGGTACTCGGTTTTGCAGCTACCGTTGTAATCTGTCCTTCAGACCTTATAAAGATCACATGTATGTGCAGTGCGATCGAAATTCTGAAAGCTGGAAACCGAAGCCCGTCGACTGTGTTGGTAAACTATTTTGCGATATATTTAATCAAAAGTATAAACTTTATTGTTATATATCAATTATCAAAATCTATTTTTCTTTAGTTCTCCTATTGGACGAGAGTACATTACGGTCACGTCAACAAGTTTCACTATATCCCAGCAACATGTGCTCTGTGAGCAACATTATGTTGTGGACCAATAAATATCAACTGTAAACTGGCTTGGGTACAAAAGTTCACAAAACTCAAGTATAATAAAAAGATAGAAAAGCTAATTAAAAGTCAATTTTTTCTTCTTCGATAGTTGGTTTATAACAAAACACTTACTCAGGAACGATGCACTTTCGGCTGCCTTAATTTTTATTGACGACCTAAATCAACAATCTGGCACGTGGAAAAGATAGATCTTGAAACGAGCTTTCCAACGAACCGAAACATGACCTAATTTGATTGAGGCAAAGTTGAGAAAATTGCTTTCAAAGTTGGCTTTTCAACAAAACGAAAAACCTTCAATTTTGACTTTCTCGTCGTCAGCAAAGAGTTAATGAGTTTAGCGTTACTAAATTTTCAGGTTATTAAATGTTTTTAGTGATTTGGTTTGTATCATATGAAATCTGTTAATGTTGGTATTGGTGAAATCATTCCTAAAGTTATCGGGCAGCGTTAATGTTTATAACAATTAGACCTCGAGGACGAATGGACTACGAATCAATAGCCCAAGAGGCCGTAGGGCGAATTAGCTATTTATACTCGTATCGCTATTTAACAATTAGACCTCTAGGACGAATGGATTACAAGTCAATAGACAAGGGGGGCATAGGCGGAATGAGCTATTCAAACTCGTAGTCCATTATTTAAGAGTATATTCTGTTTCCGCCATTTTGGAAAGTTTCCCAGTGTGATAGAGTATCACAACTCTCAGATATTTGGCAATAGCTGTTGTAAGTGTAATAAGTATACACTTAGCTAGGAACCTGCAATTACGTAACGAGGACAGCTAGCGCTCGGGAAACTAATTAAGGCGGAATGAGCTATTCAAACTCGTAGTCCATTAGGCCCAGTCGTAAGTATACAATTAGCTAGGAAGCTTACGTAACGAGGACAGCTCAGGAAAACCAATAAAGGCGGAATGCATGAGCTATTGAAACTCGTAATCCATTAGGCCCAGAGATCTAATTGCCTTAGTTATAGTATAAACCTACGAATTGAACAAAAAAGGATGTACAGATTAAATTATTGATGAATTCCTCTGATATTATTGCAGGCCGAAGGTATTCGCTAATTCAGTCTCGTAGTCAATGAGACCGAGAAGGTCCAAAAAAAGATGTACACATTAAACTATCGAATACATCCTGCAATATTGTAGCCAAACGGGGCCCTCGTTAATATTTTGATCCGCCATCTTTTCTCTATACTAGTATGCTATCATGTACAATTAGATCTCTACTATTACTAAAAAGTTTTCAATAAGTTATTATTGGTTTTAGAAAAATATTTACGCGGTACCTTCATAGCTTGGTGAAAAGCGAAACAAATATTTGTTGGAATCGAGAACAAATCAGTGAGAAACATAGACGCAGTTGAAGGTTTCACGACCTCGAGTATTTCTCAAAGACCATCAAAATCTAATTCAAATGATATGTTTCTTTTTATTTAAGCGTTTATTCCGTTTCCGCCATTTGGAAAGTGTCCCAGTGGGATGGAGTACCACAACTCTCAGATATCTGGCAAGAGCTGTCGTAAGTATATAATTAGCTAGAAACCTTACGTAACGAGGACAGCTCAGGAAAACCAATTAATCTTTACTATTTTCTGCCCGTTGTTATAAGAATTTTGTTTGTTTGCCAGTTGTGAATAAAAAGAGGTTTAAATATTTCTCCATGAAGCTTGATAAATCCTTAATGAGAAAGTTTTTTCTTTGATGTAATCGTATAGTTTGGACAATTGTAAAAGAGCTGTAATTTAATTAGCAATATCTACGTGCAGTTGGTAAGCTCAAGCATTCCAACGTGCAGTTATTGTATTTACTATTGTTCTGTTGTCGTCGGTGACGCCGTTCGTACGTAATTCCTTAATGGTTGCCTATTGGTTGCTTCAGTGCGTAAATTAGTTATGACACAAAGCAGTCTTGCTTTATTACTAGTCTAACAATTTCCAGATTAAACTGATTAAGATCAGTTTATTCACCTCAGAAAAGTGCCCCAAGGGAATGAGGTACGACGTGGCTTCCTCCAAGTGCCAGGATTGTCCTAAGGGATTTATCAGCTCCTCACAGGGTAGTACCAAGTGCACAAAATGTCCTGACGGACATACAACTCCAGGACCTGGGTCAAAAACATGTGTCACTGGATTATGATCTCTGTAAGTTTTTTATTGGTTTTGATACATCTTACTAATAATAATGTTTTATTCCCATTTATAAAATAATTTAAATAGTACGCGCGTTCTGATTGGTTGAAAAGCCATCTTTCAAGTACTATAATGCTTACATTAGTAAACAACTTACAATTGGAAAGCTAAAGCTAAATTCCTTTTTGAGACAAATGAAAGACGGTATTAGTGGTACTTCCAGTTTCTGCGGTACTGATAAGCGGATCAGAGGCTTTGTACCCCCCTGAATAGGATACTAATCCATCGTGGATTACCTTGCAGGTGATGTTAATACTCTGTTTAATTTACCAATGTCGCTCGGAAGCATGGAAAGCCGGCTTGGCCTTGGCAGAAAAGAAGGTCACAGTTTAAATCTCGGCACAGTTGGGAATCATACGGGAGACCTTGTAGTTACTATATAAGCAGGCCCACCATTACATTTTGAAAATGTTTTGTAAAAGTTTCCGCAATCTATGGTATTATTTTTAGGTCGATTGAAACAGATATATGGTCGAGAATTATTCGGTTTTACAAAGGAATTTTAATGTTTAATCGTTTTATTTAACAGTTTGAATTAAATCTGTTCATTATCTATTTTTAAGTTTGGAGTTTTTAAGCGCGGGCTGGAGCTTGACCAATCATACTGTTCTTTATAACATATTTTAATACAATTAAGCATTACGGCACAACTTTCTATGACTTTATCAGCGAAATAGAGCACGCATGATGTTGGGAGAGAAACGAGAAAGTTGTAAAATCACAAGCCGCAGGCAAGTGATTTTCACAAACGTTAACGTTTCGAGTGTCTCCAAACATCACAAAAGCTCTATTTCGCCCAAAAGTCATAGAAAGTTGTGTTCTAATGCTTTTATGATATAGCAAAACAAAGCGGCAAAACAATGACGTTATCGTTGCAATAAAGCATAGATTTAAAACAATCTGCATGAGCACGCGTTATATCCTAGCTATATTATAAACTGATGATAGTGTATATTATTTTGCTTTCAGATATTTAAAGAGTTGGGCAACAATGGAAAGTATTTGCATCTTTATTTAGTTTGTCAATTATTTTGGCGAGAGAGATGGTGCTAAATATTTTTGTCTAGGTGGTGTGTTGTCACCAAATTTCTTAAGACGGATCATTATTTATGCAAGAACAACTGTTTTGTAAACGTTGCAACAAAAATAAATCGACAGAAGCACGAGTTTGAAAAATTTGTCCTTTTTCTAATATAACCTGTTTTTAATATAATAAAAAAAACATGTTTCTAGTTCTGTACCTTCCTTCTTAGTTTGGTTAGGAACAAGTCATGAAAAAGGTTTGAATGAATTCGAAAGCAGATTAGTAAGAATTCTCACAAACTTTGCTGAAATTCTTACCAAGCTCCAGAGGTACGGTAGACATGTTTTAGTTTTTTCATATATTTAAATTATTATTATTTGTTGTAACAGAGAGAAAATCGACACCAAAGCACCCTCCCCCCCTCTCTCTCATTCTTCCTGTGTATACGGGCACATGACACATCCATCTTTTTTCTCATTTAGTTTTACTTTAATTTGTTAGCAAGTGTCAACAACAACAACAACAACACTTTATTTCACCCCAGAACATACAAAATATAAAAATTTATAATTATAATGGATGGTACACACAATGATAGGGGCGCTGGCTGCCTGAAATAAAAAAATGGGGGCACCAATGGGCATCAATGAGGAATATATGGGGTTTCTAGACATATTTTAACAAAAACTAATTTAGTAACTGAATAAAAACAACAGCTTTTATAATAAATTTTTTTATGACGTTTTGTTTCCCGTTCAAAAAAAGCCGCCATTTTGAAACATCCTCTTAAATTCTTAATGCATTGATTTTGGCGGTGGCACTATAACAAGAATGTTTTATTATCATAAAAACACATAAGACTGTGAAGTTTCATCATTTTAACCAAAAGGCGAACAAGTCACTCACATATCCGCCTAACCATCATACGTTGCTTGCAATATGGATTATTTTGCGAATAGAGCTGCCGAGTGCACAGATTTAAAAAATCAATGAGATAAGTACAAATTACGGAAATTAAAATATTTCATTGGCGGTTCGAGACGAAAAAGGCGCTGTTGTTATCGCAAATCCTATCTGACCATACTGATAAGTATCTTTGCTGCAAGCGCAAAGAAAGTGATAAACTTTGGTAATTATCACGCAATTTCGATAATTTGGCGGGGGCAAAAAGTAAATTTGAAGAAAAAAGCAACTTGAATTCATTTATAACTTTGTTTTTTATCTCATGCAAAGCTGTTTTGCTTTAAAAAGCTTGGGTTTTTTTGTTTGACGACAGCATTTCTATCAACCTTTTTGCTATCTTATAATTCAATAATTCTATAGAACGGAATTTGTACAATTTTTGCAGTTTACATCGTTAAAAAAAGAAACGAACAAGTTAACATTTTTAAAATTCGTTTAAAAAATCCTCTTTCTAAGGAGATTTTTTTTCATAGAATAATGAAAGAAAAAAACTATCTTTTGCAATAATTATCGTCTCAATCTTATTCTATTTGCATTTAACGGTATTTTGTTATTGTAAAACTTATGACCTCGGCCATGATTTTCCTGACAGGAGGCTTGATTTCTGTGAGAAAAATAGCAACATGGGTTTTAATTTGAATAGTTATTTGAAATAACACTTTATTCAATATATATTTTATTTAAACCATTAAGATAAGAATTTGAATATCTTTTTGGATTTAAACATTGAAATTGATCAAACCTTAATCTTTGCGCTTCATCATGGTTAGAGGTTAGCACTCGTTCACATACCTCAAAAGGACCTAATTAATATTCAAACAACTTGATTATTCAGATAACCATTTTATGAAACCGAAGAAGTTCAGATATAACTCAGACGTGCAGTGGATTTTCTACTTGCCATCTTGATTCTTTGTGTAGTATTTGCACTTTTAATTTCTCGCCTTCCTGATTTACTGATCACAAACGGTCCAGAACGGTATTAGGCATCCTGAAAATTTTAAAAAGTGAGTTTGTTTGCCATAAATCTGAACTTCTCCGGTTTCTTAAAATGGTTATCTGAATGATCAAGTGGTTTGAATATTAATTAAGTCCTTTTGAGGTATGTGAACGAGTGCTAACCGTAGAAATCACGTGTTTACAAGCTTTTTTTTGAATGTCGAGTAATTATCGATCGATTTTGGCAGAACAAATTTGAAGCAAGAGTCGAGCTCCTTCGTCCAAAATAGGTTGCGAGCTGCTGTTGTCACCCGCAATTAAACCGCTATTAAAATAGAACTATCACGGACTAACAGATGTTGCTTATTTGAGAAAAAGAATAATTTTAGTCTTCTTCAAGCATTAATATTATTATAATCTAACACTTTGGACTGTTGTGAAAATATTCCGCAATAAATAAATCAAAGGCATCGCATTCCTAATTTGTTCCAACAACTAATAAAGTATCACAAATACTACGTATACGGCAGTCAAGAAATTAAAAAGTCTAATCTCACTCATCATAATATACATAAACATCAATATGTGGACCCTTTCTTGTACGTCTTGGCCTCGTGTCCCTCGAATCTGATCAGTATCTAGGCTCTCTGTATAATCTCCCTAGCTTCTTCAGTTGTCACCGCTTCAACCCATTCAGTCATTATTGATTGATATCTTAGAACGTTTTTCTTTGTGTAACTCAACATTGTTATCTCGTGCGACAATTTTTCCCGAAAAACCAGATATGTTTTTGGCATTGAGCCTTTTTCTGTAAATAGCAGAGAATTAAAAGGGTCTCCTTCAAATAAGATGGCTCTTGCTTTCTTTGTTAAAGCACTTCTTGTAGCACCATCGTCATCCGCCCAGATGTGGCGTCCGATCGATCCAAGAAAGAAAATGTCTTACATCTGTACCTACATAATTACATAGCAACGGTTGCCCATCTCGCCTCGATGTGCTGGTGCTGGTGCTGGTTCTGGTGCTGGTGCTGGTGCATATATAATCAAATATTTTAAAAACTCTAAAGTGTCGTACAAATATTTGTGCTGTGCATGGTGCAATCAGAATTATAAATGTGTATAAAAAAGCTACGTATATTTTATATTAATAGAACGTCTCCACACTTGTGAAGGAGATCATGCGAGTTGCCATGATGTGTAGTTGTTTTGACAACATTTTATGCAATTTTATAAAAATCAAAAGCTCGCTAGTTAGAAGTGGCTGGGCACAGAGATCTATTGATAGAGTACTTTAGTGCTCATGTTCTGTGTGGTTTTCTGTGGGACACTTAAGCTTTGGCCACATTAAAATTATGCGCGATTCTCTCATTTGTTGCATTTACATGTGGTTTCGTCAAATGTGCTGCTGAAGTTGGAGCCAACTTAGGTAGGGCAGAATACTTTAACCCTTTAAGTCCCAGTGGGTTATCAACACCCAACTTCTCCTAACATAACACATACAAATTAAAACATTTGGCAATGAGAAACTGAGATTTGGTCAAGCAAAGCAAACTACCGAAGATTTACAGTGAAATTCTTTCAACTTGTTCACTAAAAATTATACGGAACAAGTTGGGAGAATTTAACAATAAAACTGGGATCGAAAGAGTTAAAACAGAGCTGCAGGAAAACACTTTCTCTGTACAATAACGTATATTATGAATATTAATATGCATGAATGGATCCCTGAACGTGTTATCTCTTTAGCTATTTTTTTGGGGGGGGTTAGTGTCCCAGATTTACTAAAATATTTCTAAAGAAAAAAATGGAAAAGTCTGTGGTAAATATAGTGTTGCTGTTGTTGTTGTTGATCCGTTTCATTTACTGGAGATGAGTATTGCTGTTGATCCGTTTCATTTACTGGAGATGGTTGCTTTAGTTGAAAAGAAATGACAGGTCTTCTCTCATTTTCTTCTTAATGAAATTCTCTACCCGAGTAAACATTTTCAAAAGATCAGATCATAATCATTGCTTGTTATAAACTGCATAAAATATGTGTTCGCTTGACTAGAAACGAAATTTCACAGATAATAGTCTGAGTAAAATTTATAAAACAAGTTTTCGACTTGGTAAATCTTCCCAAAGATGCTAGGAGATTTTTTTTTCGTGCGAGAGATTGTGCAAAACAGCAACTTAGTTTTCCATAACCTTCCCACGAAATGGATTCTTTCTACCGTAAAGTAGTACTTTAAAAAATTTTTGTATGAAAATCACAATACAAAGTGGTCACAACAAGTTTTTAAAAGTGAATTTCATTATGGAAACTTGCAGATATCTTGACACTTCACTTATTGATGTTGATGTCCAGCCAACTTATGTTCGGGTTACCGTCAAAGGAAAGGTTCGAAATCCATTTACTATTTGCTTAAAGCATGCTTTAATGGAGTGTAACACTAAGTGTTAATGTTTCAATCGAGTTGTATATATATCGTTTCTTTTAACTCGTTTAGTCTATGTCAGTTATTAACCGCCAACATATCCTTACATATAACACATACAAAATAAGACGTTTGGTTAGCCCAGTTGGTAAGGCGCCAATCTATCATACAGAAGGTCTTGGGTTCAATTCCTGTTGGGCCGGACCAACACTCAGGGTCTTAAAATAATTGAGGAAAAAGTGCTGCATTTACTCTAACATCTGCAAATGGTAAGACTTTCGCGTCTTCTCGGATAAGGA
>JAOTRI020147853.1:0-10389 GCA_028564885.2 Zoanthus sanctaehelenae
GTCATGAACTTTTGGAATGGCTGTAGAAGGAAAAGAGTTTTCAAGTCTTTCTGATAATGAACTAGACGATATTATTCCCCAAGTAGTTTTCAGTTTTAGTTTATTTATTTTCTGCAAGAAATTACAGTTAAAAAAAAAAATATATATATATATATATACTCGATAGAAGCTGTTCAAAAGTTTTTTTTTAGAATAACTGGTCATTCCAAGGATTTCATACACACTTCAAAACCGTTGGATCTCTATCAATAATTGTACAGCACTTTGTAACCTATAAATCTGTTGATCGAGTCATTCTGAGCCAATATCTGAATCTATTAAATTAAACCATGATCCTGCCAAGCGTCCAAAGCGAGTTACTGTTCTGGCGGATGGCACAAACCGGTATGTCATCTTCATTTTCATCCAAATCAACACCCACTTTCTTTAACAAACGTGTTCTCGTCATCCTGTTGGCAATTCCTCTCCCAATCCAAATCTTTCTACTGTTCATCAATCTCATTCTCATCTTCTGCCTCATCCTCGTCGTCATGCTCCTTGTCGTCATCATCATCGTCATCATCATCATCATCATCATCATCATCATCATCATCGCTTATTCTGTCATTTTTCTCTATCACAAACCGTCTTCTTTTGCTGTTTGCAAGATGGAACACTTCTGCTTATCTTTCTTTCAAGATCGCCAGTTCTGCCCAATGGTTATTAAACTGGGAAATTATGAGTCCTCTGCCCACTAGAAATTTTCTGAAGAAATCCTCAATCTTTTCGACACTATTGGCTGAAATCTTCCCTGCCTTGTAGATCAGCTTTAGTTGAGCACGTTGGTTGCATGCATGATAATCCTCAGGTTCGCGGTTTTGGTCGATTGTTTCCTCTAGCTTCAGCTAGTGACCACTTTCTGGGTTTGGAAACGGTTGTAACAACTATTTAGGAGAAAAAGGAGAAGGGAGAAAACTGATGGAGGAAACGTTTCAACTGACCAAGTGCGAAGTAGAGATCCAATCAAGTAGTCAAAATGGGCAAGATGTTTCTGAAACGGTAGTGTAGTTTTCATCAGATTAGGAGGATTCAGATTTTGATTTCATCAGAGTATTTGCGTGTAATTCTGATGGTGAAGACGTTAAACTGTAATTGCAACGCTTTTTTATATGTATATCCTCTTCTCCACTAGAGTAATTTATCCAATTGCTGATTTGTAAAATCAAATTCTAAATTTTCCTCATGACCACTATCTCTGAAACATCTTCATCATTCTCTTGGATTAAGTCAGTGGTTTGACATCTTTGACTGATAGTAAAAAACTGAAATGAAGTAAGATACAAATGTTGTAGTTGTTTGCTATAGCCTTCAAAAACAAAGCTAAAATTTTGTGTGGATAAAGGAAAAAACTTGAATGTACACAAAATGCAGTTATAAATATAAGTTACTGATTTCGCTAATGAACGTTTCGTGGAGAAGGAAGGGAGGGGGTCACATTTTATAATGGCTCCAAAAGGGGGGTCAGAAAAACCTAAAGCCAAACTGCAAATATGCAGCCCCTCATGCTCATAAAAAATGATACCTCCTTTTATTGAAAAAAATAAACTTTTTACATGCCAGAAACGACCCTACGTTATTTGATTTTATAATTTTGAATATAGTTCTTCAAGGAAATAGTTTTAATTTGTATAGTACAAAACTGGAAAGTACCTGATTGAACATTGAATCAAGAGTATTTGAAACACTCGGGTGAAAATATGAAATATCAGCAATTAATAAATCATAAGGCAAACTGCTTTCGAAACATGGAAAAAGTGCGATATATAGAGGATATATAGCCGCGCGGAGATACGAATTTTATCTCGGAGTGTTGAAAAAATATCATATATTTTGCTTTTCTGTCAATCATCAACAATATAGATTGACAGGTTCAACGGAAGGAAAAATCCTATATCAATCACACGTGATGATATGATAATCGCGCGCTATGGTTGGCTGTTTTTGATATCACCACATGTGATTGATATTGGTGGCTGATACATGCTATATCTCACCGATTTTATAAACTAATTGCGATTCTGATGACTCCACATTATATTGCCGGCTAGTTGGGAGAAAATATATTCCATATTGGCGGAGTGGCGCCATACAAACTAAACCTTACCGATCCCTATGATACACACGATGAACTGCATGCATAAATGGTAGGCCCCGATACGGAAATTATCCCGTGTCTTTGTCCGTTTGGAGAGTCATTCTTTCCACCACACCAGCCTGACATAAGGGGTGATGAATTTTGTCTCTCAAGATAATACAAAGAGTGATTTGGTCCATGTCAAAGGGGAAGCCCCGTATGTACCATAAATCAGACTGTGTGGAAGTAGTTATAACTACGGTGTATTATTACTATCCAGTAACTGGTACAATACTGGAGACTAAAGGCGGTATCCTTCCCAAAGTGCATCCATTAGTTATAGTACATTACTCATGAGTAGATCGATGTTATACTTCATATTAGACCTATAATTAATTCCGAGTTTTAAATGTCCTCGCTTCCTTTTTCCCTTCACTTCAATACTTTTCTCAAAACATGAACATCATTCCTCCTTCCTCCATACCATTTCACTCCATTTGCTTTTGTCATCTAAACCACTGTTTCCTTCAATCCCAACATCTCCATTAGGTCCCTGTCTTCCTTTTCTCCATTAGGAAATGCGAGGGCAACCGAGGAAGACATGGAAATGCAAGTGGAGAAGGAGATCGAGCAAGAGTGTTGGTTGAAAGAAGGAGGATGCAATAAATCGAGAGATATGGAGAGTGGGAGTTCGAGAGATTGCTGCCAGAGTGGGGTAAATCTGGCCACGCCCATCTACGGGGATAAACCCTGATCAAAATTGGATTGATTGATTGATTGATTGAACTGTGACACACTAATTCAAGAAAACGTTTTGAGAGGACAAGATTTGAAGCAAAAGATTGCTGGAAAAAGTGTGCAAGCCTCAACACCTTGTATTTGGATCTAAAATTAGTATAATCCTGCTAACAGTAACATATATCCTGCATTCTGATTGGCTACTCTACTAGACGTCTATTTATGACAGCCTACTAGTGGAGAAGAGATGTAAGTATAATATAAGTCCAGTTTTGTCATAATATCAGAGCATAACATTGATAATTCAATTAATACATCCTTTTTTGACTGATTATTAAGAACATTAAAACTCTCGGCTTCGTGGGCTATGTTCTTGTACTCAAATTCGTCCTCCAGTTCTAACATGACTGTAGCTTGCAGAGGGGCAGCTGTCACCTAAATAGAAAAATAACTGGAAACTAAAAACCGAGAAATAGAACTTGATGGGAATTAAATGATCCAACCATACTTTTTTACCATATTTATCACCTCTGCCCAGGACGCGCATCAAAGAAATATCGTATTTTCTTGTTAGATTATAAGTGCTCTCATAAGATTTTAGAGGACTTGTCCCCCACCCCCCACCCCCGAAAAAATTCTAGCTACGGTCATGGTTCTAATTGTTGAGAATAAATAGCAAAGTTGCTAGAGTGGACTGGTTATGAAACTTACCAAACTACAACGAAGATTACAATGTTTTTGTTTCATGTTGTGTGCACCGTCATGGTTAGGATCTTTTGTTCTAGATGTGATGAACATTAGTTTATTGGCCGTTTGCTCTTTTACATCTCGAATCCTTTTAATATTTGTGCACCGTCAACGTCATATTTCAATAGAAAAAAGGAGAACAAAAACTTATAACAACGAGAGACGTCAAGTTTCATAACCAGTCAACTCTATTAACTATGGAAATAGCAAATATTTTCACTGCATTTTCTATCAAATGCTACTAGATCTGAGAACGAGGAGAAAGTAGAGCACAAGATTCCCCAGAAAACTTGTTCTCAAGAAAACAACTTCTGTATGAAATTTCCTCACCACATTTTTTAAACTAAATTTTTTTAAAAAGTTCATTCATCTAATTTAATACTAAAACATTACTATCCCCTCAGTGCCCAACTGTCAGTTCTGTCCCTGGGATATCTAAATAGTACTAACTGTGTAACCAAGTACCCTTTGTACTGTGAGAGCTTTGAGTCCTTGTATTTCATACTGATACAAAATACTATATATTAATGATATTCAACAGAGATAAGGAAATATTTAGATTTTATTACAAATATATGTCTGTACATAATATATACTATTAATGTTTTCTTCATGGTTTCTGATCAGTGATTAAGCAACATTATACTGTACTTTTGTTTTACGAAGAGAACAATTTCAAAGTTAATTGGTTAATGTGTAAAAAGCTATTGTTAGTATAAATAATCTTTGTTTCATCAATAAAAAGTAAAAATCAATACCATGTGAGCTATGTTTTAGGCCACAAAACAAGACTGCTAATTCCAAACACAGTGAATAAACCAAATACATTGAAAAGCAACCTGAGAATAAGATTATACATTTTTTTAAAAAAAGTAACTTTCATATTGCAAAGCCTTTTTTGTACACATTCTATTTCTTTAAAGTAGTCTTGATAGTTTTAAATTAGATAGTTTATCTGTTTTAAACTTTTAATTAACACTTTAACAATTAAAACATCATGTGGCCTGAGTTTGAAACATAAATAACTCGGTGTTTTTCAATTGTTTCAATGTCTCTTTCCAGTTGTTTCATTTCATTTTCCATCCGTTCTTTTCTCGCCTTCTTGGGAGCAGTATCAGTGACAACTGATAATCCCTGGTACTGGTGATGAAGATCTTCCCAGTTCTTTTTCAGTCCATCTATTATACTTTGCCTAGAATTAACAATAACATCAGGGAATCAACAAAATACCCAATAAATCATTTAGTACTAGTCTAATTAAACTACAAACAAATAACAGCCAACCATGTTATAAGTTACGCATTATAAACAAAACTGCCAGTTTTCAATACAAAGTAACCAAACTGCAGGAATATAATATATAAAGCACAGGAAGTCCAAGTTTTCATTCTGACTTTGGAATAGGGGTTACATTATACTAAGGAAGAGGATAATTGGGCTTGAAAGGTCATTAAAAGCAAAATAGATTAATGTGCTTTCAATTGTAATCTACCGTTAAGCTTGTTTGGTGTATAAAGTACATTATAATTCAAATAATTTAGGTAAAAGCTATTTTAAATACAGGACTGGAAATACATAAAACCCTGTAATTGAGATCATGGTAACTCAATTTCAAAACTTGATTCTGATTTGCTAAAACTGAATTTTTGTTGTTTTTATTGCATGATTTTGTTCCTTTTTTCCACAAAATTCTTCCATGAAATTGATAATTTTGACTTCTTTCCCAGGATGTTTGTACGTATGCTGACCGCCACTTAATGTTTATGCCCCAGGCCCCACGAGGTCTATTTACGCCGAGGTACAGTATCAATCGGGAACGGCTTGCAAAATTTGAATAGCGAACCAACTTTTTTCTGATAATTCGAACCCTGTTCTCTTGAGAAAGATAAAAGAACACAGTAAAACATACCTTTCCATTTCTGATAACTGCTTCATTGCTCCTTGTCGAAATTTTTCCTGCACATATGCATCATATTCCTTTTGTGTTCTTTCAACTTCTGTCTTCCTTTTTTCTAAATACATCGGTGTTTTCCCAAAATCTTTCTTGTTTACATACTTTGGTGTTAATCCTGATGGATCCAGGTTATGAGTGGAGCCTATTCTGGTGTCAACAAACTTCTTTTCTGGTTTCTTTGGTACAGACATTATATTTTCCACTGCATTTGTAGTAACAAAGTTTTTGGTTGACCGAAGACCCATAAGAGGCTTTTCAGTATGTTTAGGAACAGCTGGTCGCTTCTTCTCTACATCAGGATAAGCGAAACATTTTTCTGCAGAGATAGATGAATTATCAACTAAAGAAACCTTTAAAGAAGTTTTAATTTTAGGTCAACTTGCAAATAATCGTCCATTACAGATTTAAGGCATGTACTAAAACCTGGAACGCCCGAATACTAAAACCTGGTCCCAAAACAAAATTACTAAAACCCAGAACACATAAGAAATAGATAAATTAATTAAAAAATAAGTAAATAGAAATAAAAATATCTGAAGCTCTGACGTTAGGACCCCCAACATGCCCAGATTTAACCCTTATAAATAGCTCCCAGTTGTAATGTTGATTCTCTAAAAAGCCCACATTTTTCATTAAACAAGTCTGAGAAAATGTTTAATTTGTTTTTTCAATTCTCATTTTCTCTTTACCAAACGTCTCATTCTCTATTGTAAAGTAAGGATAAGTTGGGTGTTGAAATAAAAAAAAATCTTTTAAAATTTAAGGTTGAAAGTTTCTAAACATGCCAAAAATAAAAAATTGATAAAAATATTGCTATTGTCTAAGAAATGATTATATCTATAAAAAAGATGAAAAAAACTTACTCTCAGGAAGCTTAAATTCTTTTGAACGTTTCTGCAGAAAATCCTTAGGTTCCGTCAAGGTAACTTTAGCTGGACCCTATTAAAAAAACGAACAGAATATTAATAAAATAACACTTGCACCCCCACAAGACCGAAAAGTTCTTCATAAGTTCACTTACCATTGTTTTTGCTTGTTGTTTGTTGGTCTTTATATCGGTTCGAACAGTTGCAGCAAATGTGGAACGGTATCTACGATAAAACAAAAAAATGTTCTAAACTCCATTGACGATTTTTGCAGCTTAAACCAGTAGCTTGACAACTGAGTTTGACAACAATGAAACAGCACAGCAAGCACACCATTCAGTAATATCAAGTTCTTAAATTGTCAGCCTTTCAGACCGAAATTCTCTAATAATTAGGATTATTTTAAACTCCTTTTGACAAAATATATCTTTGTAGTCATTCTACTAAGAATTAAATAATCACCGACAAGGCCAGCACTGGTCTGGACAACAGTCTATACGACAAAAGTCGTTTTTCAAACGATTTTCCGAATAAACTTTATGTATTCCAAAACTGCTATCATCATTAACGGCGTTGGTATTTCTAAATTTTCTTGCTATTTTTTTTTCAAATGTTACACAACACTGAAGTTGTGTCGGATGTTTGGACCCTCGTAAAGATCACTTTCACTCCAACAAAGAACCAAACATCCAACCTTCAGAGTTGTTCTTCTCTTGTACCTACGGCATAAAACGTTTCATCTGATGTAAAATTATTAAGAAACATACAAAACAAATTGGAAAAACTTTAAATTCAATGCTACAAAGATTTAGAAAGCAAAATGACGGCACATTTTCAAGTTCAACAAACCTTGAAGGTTTTGGTGGTTTTTCTTGAATTTTTGGTATTAAATTATAAATACTTTCTTCCGCTAAGTAGTTGCTTCTATAACCATCAGCCACAGCCATTTTTGGGAAAAATAACTTAGCTACAAGCGACCTAACTTAACAAAAAGTTCCTTTTCCCAAATTCTCCCTGCTCAAAGATGGAAGTCACTTTATAAACTAGCGGGTGTTGACTGCTTGTAACCAAGGAGAGATACTAGGTCATGTGACCACCAGACTCTTGTTGACATGTTGTACGTTGCTAGGCGATTGACCGAGTAGAGCTGAACACAACTCGAACCAGGACCGAGACTGTGATTGCGTATCGTATAAATTTTTTTTGGAAAGCTTTGGAAAAGTTATAAAGAAACTGTTTCTTATGAAATTTTGGATTTTGGAGATTTTTTATTTTTGTATGATTATGCGAGTTATGAACATTTCCTGAAAATCGACAAGTCAGAAACAGTAATTACGTTGCTTTTTTTTGATCAACGAATTTATTTATTTATTTATTTATTTGTTTATTTATTACAGTTTCTCCAAAAGTAAAAAATAATATACATGAGAAAATATTCTTAAATACCAGCAATATATTATTGTTGAAGTACTGTATCAGAGCTTTCGGTCTCTATCCAGAAACCTTTATCAGTCACAATGAAATGTCAGCATTTAGTCTCCCGTCTCAGAAGAAGAAGGAATTACATTCACGTAAAAAATAATCAAACACCATACATGAGATGCTCCCCAGTGAACATATTAATCAAATGTAGGTCTAAAAATCAAATCTAACATTGAACAGAAAATTTGCAATAAAATTTGCACTGAGTGAAAAAAATATATGTAGGCATGTATTATAAAAAGAGTGAAAATTATATCATGTATGGACTATTTATTACATAAAAATAAGTTGAATTTATGTTTAAAACTTGAAATACTTACAGACTCTTTTATATCGTTTGTGAGACTGTTCCATTCGTTGGTAATTCGATTAAAAAAACTATACGTAAATCTATCTGTTCTACTATACATCTTAGCAAGGTTAAGGGAGTCATTTTGAGCTCGTCATTTTTTCTTAAATTATTATTTACATTACTTTCTTTACCAAAGTAAAGAAGTACCAAGAGAAGTTGTGTTGTGCAGGAACTACCATCAGCAATCCAAAATTGAAAATCTCTAAAGAAAAGAAATATGGGTTTGTCGGTCATGGAAGTGGTTGTAGTGTACGGCCTGGTTAGTTCAGTTCTTTTGTAAACACTGTAGAAAAAACAACAACATTTAATTCTATGGTTTGTTAAGACCTGTGGAGTTAGTTACAGTAGTGTTTGTACTTTTTACACTTTTACAGTTTTTCGTCTGTCTTTTCCCGAGGTGAAGTTAATTTTAACTGAAATTAGGAAGTGGAAGCATCTTCGTATTGCTCAAGATTGTAAGCCATACCTAGACAGCTATTCAACAACTTGACCTCAAGGACATTTTTGAGCGAATGACCGGGTGTGCGCATTTGATACCGTTGACCATTTTATTCTTCTTCAAAAACGTAATCATTATGGAATTCGCGGTATCATGAATTATTGGTTTTCCTTTTACTTGTATTCTCAAATTCAGACCACGCAAATGTGATCCTTCATATCCAGGCTGCCCTGTTCATATCTAAGAAAGAACTCCTCGTGTGGAGTTCCAAAGGGTTGGTCTTAGTATATTAATAATATCTATAATGCCTCATGCAGAGAGGTTGCAATTTTATCTTTTCGCCGACGACACAAATTTGCTCTATGCTTATAAAAGTCTAAAAATACTTGAAAAAATTATAAACTGGGAGCTCGTGAACATCCACGATTGGCTTGATTCAAATAAACTTTCCCTAAATGTTGAAAACACTAATTTTGTGATTTTTCACCCTTATCGAAAACAGCTTAATTATGACATAAAGTTGAAAATATACGATAATAATACAAAGAATTTCACCCGTTTGGAGAGAAAAGACTGTGTTAAGTATCTATAGGCGTCCTTATAGATAGTAATCTTACATGGAAATACCACGTAAGTCATGTTGCCTCTAAAATAAGCAAAAGTGTAGATATTATCTGTAAATTGAGGCATTTTGTACCCTTTTCAACACTCTTAAACATAATATTAAAATTCGTTTGTGTCTCCATATTTAATTATAAAGTACAGTCTGATTGCCCGGGGTCAGGCCGCAAAAACTCAACAGAAAAGAAGCTTGCGATTAATAAAATTTGCCTCTTACAGTTCACATGCTGTTCCCTATTTCATCTCGTCCAACATCCTCCCAGTAAACATGCTCTATTTCAAGCTTGCATCTCTTCAGATCTGTTCACGATCACTTACAAAGTTCATAATTACAGCACGCGATCTTCAGCGGCAGGCAATTACTATGTTGACCACTCTCAAATAGATCATCTAAAAAAACTCTTTTTCTAGCCGAAGGGAACAGTATTCCATACAATATCTAAGAAAAATGCCAAAACACATCTTTAAGAAAAGAAATTACAGCAATTTTATTTGAAATCCTTCGAGTTCAAGACGCTTATGTTGACATACAAGATATCATTGATAACATTTCTATGCAGAAGGAAGGTAGTAGAAGTAGCAATTGAACTAGTCTTTGAGGTACTTGCAGAAGTATTCAACATTTATTGTTTTGTATATCTGCTGTAAATAACATATTTCAGTGTAATGTAATATAGTTTGCGTCCACACATTGTCTGACATGACTAGCTTTGCTATTTGCAACCAGTGCATGTGCGTGTTTATTGTTAAGTTGTATAACAATAAAGATTAATTGATTAATTGGGTCCATGGAACACTTGTAACGATGTATGGACCGGGTCCATGGACTACATCTAACATCTATGTGGCTTTGATAATAAAGTAATAATCCCGGTGTGTCCGTTGGTTTAACATAGACTTTAGTTTCAAGTTGTTTTCCACGCTTGTGATAGATAGCTCTTTTTCCCGTAGCTAACAATCGAGACTATCTATGCTGTAGGAGGGTCTAGATGGGGTTTAAAGTTAAGAGTTAAAAGCCCAAATTTCGTGCTGTTAAGTGTTAAAAATGCTGAAAAATAAGTGTTAAGTGTTATGGAA
>JAOTRI020147864.1:0-10388 GCA_028564885.2 Zoanthus sanctaehelenae
CGCATAGCTAACGGTGAAGTCGCGCTCTGATTGGCTATTGAAGGAAGGGTATTTAGCGTATTGCTGACGTAATTCGCAAGTAAAAATTGTTGCTATCCTGAAAACAAAATGCAACTCGTGTTACGAAAATATCACCTTTGAAATGAACAAATTTGTTGAAAGAATGTCTGCCAAATTTTGAACTGAAATTTGAACCACTCATACTCACACGGTTAGATCTGTCAGCCTCGTGGACAACGAATTGGAAATGTACATACGTACGTAGTTTATTCATTATGCGACTTCACCGTTAGCTATGCGATTCAAGAAAAATTCACTGCCTGACGAGTGGATTCCACGTTAGATTCCACGTTAAATTACACGCGAAAAACCGATATCGCACTTTTCGCGTGAAATTTAACGTGAATTCACTCTTCAGGCACTGAATTTTTCTATAGAATTGTTTTCAGGTTTTAGAAGTTGAAGTCGGTAATATGCACTTATCAGTGTAAAGCCCGGGAAGAGGGGGAAAGGGTGGGAATTTGTGTCTGTGACCCAAAATTTTTGTAAAACGCCCATGGGTCGGGCGTCGAAAAATCGTCAAATTACCACAAAGAAATGCATGGTGGGAGGGAATTACATGGCCAACTATCGAAACACGTTCATTTTCTGGCAAAAATTAAAAGATATTTATATTTAGGTAAACACATCTTTGCAATTTTTGGCAAATCTCATGGAAACTTTGCAATTTCCGTATTATTGATATAATAATTTAGTCTTTTAAAATACGGAATATTTATCAGTATCGCTATACAGTTAACATTTCGGTCAGGGAGGGAGACGTGTTATAAAGTAGAATCAATGGCTCAGAATTAACGCGCGTGAAAAATAATTTAAAAAGTCACGATACAAAATTAATTGTAATGCTAAGGCGGTGATTCCACATTATATTGTCGGCACTAAGAGAAAATATATTTCTCATATTGGCTCCATGGCTGCGCCACTCCGCCAATATGGAATGTATTTTCTCCCAACTAGCAGGCAATATAATGTGGAATCACCGGCTCAGAATCTCAATTAGTTTATAATGTCACGCAGACATGATAAGGGTCTATAACCTCACTTCCATCCCTCTGGTCTGAAAAATGCTATATACGCTGCGTGATGCCATCCTGTGATTTCTGTTCAGAAATAAACAAATCAGAGCGGGTATTACTTAGTGCTTATTTCTAAAACTAAAAATATATCTAATGCATTTAGTTTTGTAATCTGAAATTGTTTAGAAGCAAAGTTGTGTGAGGTCAAACAACAAAAGTTCTTAGGATATAAAATAATAGATTCAAGAGCATCAAGTGTGTCACCGTCTGCATAAAATAAGCAACTTTTCGGGATTTCTTCTAAATAGATATATCAATTTGAAATAAAAAAACTTGTTCATATGTATATAGTTGATTATTTATTCACAAGCCATTATGTGATGTTTTTGAGGGAAAACATTTTTATACAAATTATCTTTGAAGCTTATTTATATAAACATATGATAATTAATATGCATCCTGTTTGTCTGCGGAACTAGAAACAGTAAACAACAGTGTACATCTAGTCCATTCAACACGCAATCGTGTTAAAAATATTTGAGTTCGATATACTCAAAATAACATTCAAATTGGCTGAAAAATTAGTCTTGTTGAAAGAAAACAATTTATATAAAACCGGAAAGTCTCATATCTTGTAACTGACTTCGTATTATATGGTCATGTGTGGTTTTGGTTTTAAAAATAGCCATTTTCAGTTTCAGGTATTACTTTAGGCATAAAAAGGATTTTGTTTTTGTCTCTCACACAGAGAGAACGTGCGATATTAGCTGTTCTTTAACATAGTGAGACAAACGCACGAATTTGTTTTAGATTTGTTACTACAGGGGCGGATACAGGGGGGTGAATTGGGTGAATTTTCACCCCCCTTTTCTTCAATTTTCTGGTACATTTTTTTTACTTGCCAACCTTCTTCTCCAATAGCCATTGGTAGATTCTTTGTATTATTCACCCCCTGTTCTAGAATTTCTGGATCCGCCACTGTACTATGAAGTAATAGTACATGCTCTTTGATTCAATGGTCTTCAAGTGTGTGTTCAAGATGTGATTTGCTTTAATAATTCGTACATATGTTCATGTATAGTATTGTTCCTTTTTAAGTCGAAAAGTAATAATTTTATAAAAGAAATGAAACATGTGTTCTAACTTTCATATCTTGGTAATTAAAAACTTATTAAAAATATTGCAAAAATCCTCGACTAGGTGACTCGTTTTTCTTACTGATTTTCTCTTGAATTCTTTCAAACGTTCGCCACTGTTCTCACCAAGCTGTGAAGGTACGGAGAATATGACTGATTTCTTAAAAGAAAAATCTTGTTGAAAACAAAATAATCATGAAAATTTTATCCTACTGAACGCCAAGCTAAATCCATATTAGAAAATTATCTTCATTTATGAGTAGAATTTGCCAATTTTTAGACTACTTTATGTTGTTCTGTTTTGGTTTAGATTTAGAAAGAGCGTTCATTGCCATGTCTTTGAAATGTTAATAACCCTACTTCTTCTCTGTCGGCCGCCGGTTTGTTAGCTATATTATGTAAGGCGTGGGTGGCCAAACGCGGCTCCGGCTGATCAACGCAAGCAATCAGAAATATAATAAAACTGAAATTAAGTTTTAGTATAATGGCGAAAAGTAGAAAGTAACCGATTTAAAAGCAATTTACTTCTTATAGACTAGTGCACGCAATATCTACATTACAAATCGGCAATTTAGAGAACTTCTTTGAAAATAAAATCCTAACATTTTATTTTATTTATTTTCCAAAGTAGGAGTTAATAACAAAACCGTCAATTTCTTGAATTTGTTGTTTAAGCCATGGGTTTTGAACTTGTTTTGTTGTTTACAGACCGAAAACTAAACAAGTATGATTTAATTTTATTACTGAGAAGGACAAAGAGAATTGTTAGAAAATAAAACAGCTTTCTTACTCTATTTATATGGAGAATTTGTTTCAAATTTTATCTAAATCGCATATATTCCATCAAAAGATATATTGTGACATTGCCGTAGGCTTCTATAACAATTCAACACAAGCATTTTAAAACTTTTATTGATTTGTTTTAAAAACCATTTGTGTTTTTGTTGTGTTTATATATTCTTTTTACTTTTCTAATTTAAAATCTACCTTTCTAAATATGTTACACAGCTCGAAACGTGTTATGCTTCAGAATAAATACTTTTTTAATCTTTAATTATAAGAATTGCTATCGATCGTCGCTTTGTCCAGCTAGAAGAAACGCACAAACGAACAGCATTTAGCTAAACTTACAGGCAAATTTAATGAACTGTCAGTTATTTTCTAGCGCTAAATTAATTATGTTGTACTCTATTTGGTGTACATAGGATTTACGAGACTTCAGAACTCCATAATCAGTAATGAAAAAGGTACCGAAAAATTATTTTATATATATAACTTCATAAGAGTCTTATACTACTTGTGTATTTTAAAACTAATATTCATTGTAAAACTTGTATCACATTAGTGTTCAACATTTACTCTGTATATACATGACAAGTTGTTGAAAGCGCTATATTTTCAGCAGGCAGACCAAACTTTGAACTTGTATCTCTTTCCGCGATTTCGTTTCTCCTGCATCTGCTAGTAATGATGACACGAAAATCTTTTGTTAGCATAATGTAAGTAATTGGATTTATGGCAGCCATCACATGAGGCAAATGGAATAAAACTGCATTTTGCACTTTAGAATATCCCTTTAGACACTCCTTGCAATAAGAAATTCTAAGCAGAAGAATATAGTACGTACTCCACACCACTAACAAGGGAAATACTAGCACAAAAATATTGCGCGTAATTCGAAACTGTTTCTTGCGAAATGAGATGTCCTCAAAAACCTGTGCGCTGTGACGCAAGTGTGTTAGGGCAATCTTTATAATCCTGCAATAGAAATACATCACTGCGCATAGAGGAAAGAAAAAATTTCCAGCTGCAAGTAAAATTAGAAATACCTCAAGGAATTTTGGATTGTGCAAGAGCTGTAACCAATTGAGTAAATACATACTTATAGCATACACCCATATGCCAACTATTACCAATATAGCCCGACGGTGAGTGATTACGGATTTATAACGGAGCGGATTTGATATTGCGTAGTAACGATCAAAACTCACAACAACAAGACTAGCAGGAGATGCGGACATCCCAAGCGTCAAGAATGAGGTAACAATGTTGGAATATATGTTCTGTGGGATTTCGATTTGATGGAGGAATCTTTTGGCTATGAGATATAAAATAAGTTGTAAGCTGAGAAAGAAATCGCTTATAGCTAAGTTAACTACAAAATAGTTAGTAACATTACGAAGTTTTCTTTTTATAAAAAACATTGAAATAATAAACCCGTTCGTAAGCACTCCAGCAACAATAATGGATGAATAGAAACCAATTTCAAAGTACGGTCTTCTTTCAGCGTCTGACATGACTTTGGCTTTGGAGAAAATCCGATATTAGTTTTTCTGATAGTTATCCATAATGTCCAAACGAAGTAACTTTTCCGGTTTCTGAGTCTCAAAAAGAACGAAAAAAAAGGAAGAAATTCAAAACTCAAACTGAATTTGTTTGTTGGCGCTAATCCGCTGCTTTTAAATGGTCTTTGTTATCAGATCATTCAGCCTGTCGCTTGCACTTGTCTTGGCATTGCCGGAGTTACTTGGAATAAACACCGAAGACAGACTTTCGGTTATGAATAGTTCCACTACTTTACTGGCAAGATAAGCAGAAAGATTTTGTTAACCGCTGAAAGAGTTCGAATGAGATAGCAAAATGATCTCTTCACTCTTGAAGTTGCTTGAAACACCTTACAAGTCTTTTCAAGTGAAATAAAGTGTTAAAAACGGCTGGTAATCGGCTCCGTCGATTTCTTGACTATATGGCAATTAATCTCATGCACTAGTTCTGAACTCAGTCAGCATTCTACCAAGGCAACCTGGGTAATGATTCAAAACCTATTCGCCTTCAGTTTAAAGTGCGGCCCTCAAAAAGAAATGACTGTGTGACGTCAATCAAATGATCAAAAAGTAAATGACAAATGTTACTCGGTTGATTGAATATTGTATTCTTCCAATTTCAATTCGGAACCGACAGGATGTAATACATTTGAAATATCAGTTGAACATGGCCTAAACCTGTGAATGATGTTTTTTATTTGATGAAACTGAAAGAAGAGACAAAAGGTTTTTTCTAAATAGCAGATATCATCTATCTTTTTGTTAAAAGAAATTGTCGTTACCTGCAAGATATAGTTTTGTTTATCAAATTAAATTGTCTTCAAAGTGACAAAAACGTATTTTGTAGGAATTGTAAAGCTTCTGAACACAACTAGAATAATGCAAAGTCCTAAAGCAATAAATTTTCAAATATTCTTTCGGATGGAAACAACTGAAATAAGATTGAAAAAGCAAAATATATTAATACATAACAGCAGCTTTTAAAGATAGTTGCTTTTTCAACTCGATCGAAATCTAAGCTGTCACAGTTTAGTCATTATAAACCTTAGGATGTGTTTATTGTATGTAAATATCGAAATATATTTTCTACCATTTTAGTCCTTTGACAAGCTTATTTCAAATTTTCGGAAAATATTTTAAAACCGATGAGATTGAAAATTTAGAAACAAAAATCCAAACAATTTATTAAAAAGTTCCTGAATTTTGATTAAAGAATCCAGCAAAATTCGTTTGTTATTCTCTCTCCAGATTATACAGATAAGAAACTAATGAAACTCCCATGTAGTTCATATATGCTATGGTTCAACGCCATAGCCCTCGGAAAAAACAATTATTGCACTAGCGGAAACAGGGAGTTGTTTTTTGTAAAGAGAAAGAACCGATTCATTTCAACGTTTTTAATTGAAAATTTATTTTATTTGCTCACAAGGTGCTAATATGAAATAAATCACTAGAAGTAGTGACCTTTTTGGTCCTAGTGTAACGCAATTTTAAAAAACGTGTTTTCTTGTTCTAAATTTATAAATAGCATAAGAAAATGATCTACTTGATTATTCATTCTGCGGAAGTAGTCAATCACCTCCCTATTGAGATATAAAAACAGTTCACGAGAAACAAATTTTACTTGAAAAAGTCTGGCTTTCCTCCCAATTTTTGTTACATCTCCACTGCGCGTATTTGATTTAAGATTTTATCTAGATTTTATTTTCAAAGCGAGACGAGAATCAAACTAGCCAACATGTATGGAAAACAATGTAAAAGAAAAAAAATTAAAAATGTATGATATATACAAACCGATCTGTGTTAAGAATACAATATACTAGATGCGCGATAGCATTGTAAAACTTAGTGCTACAATTTGCATTCTCAATGACTTCCAGTTGTGCACAGCTTTTCGAAGAGCAAGAAAGAAATATACCATATTATTCGTTTTGATACCATTATGAAGCAACTAAGGATTATCGAAGAAACTAGAAATAAGTAGAATACCATTTTCCACTATAAATAAGCAAAATTTAACATTGTGATTGGATTTGTTTTTAAGACAATACTTTTTCAAAAAAAGTTGAAGATATAGAGCACAACTTTCTATGTATCATATTTGTATGACTTTATCGGCGAAATGAAGCAAGCGTGATGTTGGGGAGACACGAGATTACTGAGATTTACGTTTGGAGTGTCTCTTCCAACATCACAAGTGTTTCATTTCGCCAATAAAGTCATAGAAAGTTCTGCTCTAATGCTTTTATGATATAGCAAAACAAGCGCCAAGTAGGCGAAAAACATGATTTCATCGGTGTAATAAAGCATAGATTGGAACAAATCAGAGCGCGCACTATATCATAGCTATATTTTTAAAATGCATGATAAATGTAGAGCCCTGAAAAACTTGTGTTTTTCCTGATTGAGTCCAAACAGTTATTTAAAATGATAAATAGAGTCATTTGCTTTTTTAACAAATAGGGAAAGTGGAAAAAAATTTGAATAAGAATCTATTTCACGATGACATTTTATTAAACAGCTAAACAAAGCGACTTGCCTTTGATCAATTTAAAAGCAATTTTCCAGCCAATGTTCAAGCTATAATTCTCTTGTAAGTAATATTTATTTGATGAAATAAGAATATAAGTTGCACCGATTTGTTTTGATGTGCGACCAGGTTCGGAAATTGACTACAAAATAGCGCGGACAATGCCTTGTAACAATGTTTGATTCTATTTCAGCTGATCAGAAACCTTGTTGTACATTAATCTTATCTGTTACAATGCCGGTACTTTTTTTCTGATCCATTTGCTTTTTAAAAAGCTTATGAGTTTTAAGTAAGATCATATATCAATTTTTCCAAGGCTCAATTTTTTTATTATTATAATTTATAGCCTTAAAATGTTTTTAATACTGTTCGTATTTCTAGTAGCCCAATTGGAGAAGCAACCTATATAAGAGGGAAAAAAGCTCCTCGCAGTGAAACATCGTGTACGGTGGCCCACAAAGCTCAACACACACACAAAAAAAGCAAAGAAGCTCTAGCACTAAAAAAATATAACATGAACATAAAAAAAATGGCATGCAAAATGCTCAAAGGCAAATATAAAAGTATTTTTCACACAACTAAAAAACATTAAAGCAAACAAAAGATTTTAGGAAAGACAATATAACAAAATATTTCCATTTGAAAATAAAAATGCACCGCAAACAAAATATGGCAACGCAACAACAAAAAAAGTCGCAACGCAAACAAAAAACCGAAAACGCAACACCAGAGAGCCTGGGTCCGAATCACAACTGATCATAGCTATTTGAAGGCTCATATCATAGTTACTAATTTAAAACATGGCGAAAAGTACTTACGTTCTTTGATCGAGAGGTATTTTCATCAGGGGTATGATAACAGGGTAATTCGCGACTTTTTGAAATCCCGTGGCATTGAAATAAGCTTGGCTACCCTTAAGCGACGAATTCAAGATTATGGCTTATGTAGGAACGATGGAAAAAATTAATCAAATATTCACCACCTTCTGCATAGTTATCCTAGTGCCAGGCTATAGTGTGGGAGGCTCGAGTTCGATTCCCGGATGGACTAGTACTCAGGGCCTTAAAATAATTGTCTAAAATGGTTAGACTGCAGGTATGAGGAAGTTAAACCGTAGACCCTTGGAGAAATGTCTGTGTTTATGTGCCGTGTATCTGTCATGTGAAAAGTCTTCATCCTCCTTAAAGTTAAAGTGGTAAAGATGGTGTCCCCAATTAACAGACCTTTGGCTAGCTGCCTGTTTTCATTATTTATTATTAAAAAAACATTTGTTGACTATTCTTTGATGGTTGAACTAACGAAAAAAAAACTTAAAAAATATTTTGTTATTTGTTCTGTAAAAGAAATATTTTTGTGGTTACCGTAAATCTTTCTGACAAATTGAATACTTTTAACAACGAAAATTGTAGCATGTTATAATAGTTCAAGATGTATGAACCAAGGAATGAGGTCACATGATAGAACAGGCGGTTACTACTCTGTCCACGACGTGATAACCAAACGATGTAGAATCGCGCTTCTTCCGCGAAGATTCAATTTCACTCTGACGGTCAATACACGCCATTGCAAACATCTTAAATTCAGAATAATCAAGTTCCTGGAATTGAAAAAAGAGGAATGAGCAATGATTTCTTAAAGCTCATGAAATACACGAAAGAAATAACTGAAAGAAGATGGAGAAATCTCGGGCAAGGAGATCTAAGTGGAATGAAAGATGGAGAAAGGCATTTTGTTTTGTTTTTAACTTGAGTAAAACAGAGAGTTTAAAATTCTCCACGATGAAAAGACAATATTTGCTAGGGGCTAAAAACTGTTTTGAAACAACGCTGTTTCCAAAGAAACTTCTGTGACGTGTTGGCGATGTTCCTAAGCCGGTATTTCGGACATCTGCTATATTTCAGACCGGAATGTTCCGGGTTCTATTCCCATGCAGTACTTCCAAAATTTAAACATTTTGCTAGATTAAACCTTAAAAGAGGAGCAGAGTCTGCTGTGAGCTAGCTTGTGATGAGTTAGGGTCCCTTCCAGTAGAATGTTAGATAACAGACGATATATACATAAGGCTTGCCTATGTTTACACCTATATTTACACTTACATCTACATTTACACCTTTATCTACACTTATTTCTACACTTACACTTACACTTACACCTATATCTACACCTACACCTATATCTACACTGATATCTACATCTACACTTACACCTATATTTTCACCTAGTATATCTACAATTACACCTATTTATCATATAATTATCCATAAAATACTTATATTTCTCCCTTTCGAAAACTTGTTATCTTCACTAGTAAAGATAACACGTTACCATGGTTACACCTTGAGTGTGCTTCACGGCAGCTTTGCGATTTATTCAACATGGCTGCAAAGTATTTTATGGATAATTATATGAAAAACAGAATATTACATGGTCGCTTGGAGATAGGGATTTTATTTTCGAGAAGTGAAAAGATCTCACGAGTGACCTTCTATTTAACACTATACTCTTTTGGCAAAAATACGCTAAAAATGGCTCAGGTGATAAAAAAATTTTATTACTATAGATTTTGGCCACGGCGGGCCCATGGTGTTTGAAGAATTTCCTTGTGATAACCGCTCTGTTTACCCTGCTTTACAGACATGTTCATCGAACGTTTCCATCGCTAGCGTCAAGGGTATTTCCGTCGTTTTGTATCATATAACTCTTTTTGAAAGTTAAGAAATACAATTATTTTTCATTCTGGACCATATTTATCCATAATTTCTCTGTTATTAAAACATAATTTGCGTGAAAAGGTAACTGTACAATGAATTCTTAAAAATATACTACGACAGTTTGATTCTGTATGAATATAGCTCCATTGGCTCTAACGTTAAGGGCATGTTGGGCTCTTTGTCTTCAAACGAGTAGAGCATGCTCAGTGAAGTAGATTTTAGTTCTGTGATTTTCCTGTTCCTGAACAAGTCGTTTGGAAGAACCTACAAATTAGAAACAATATGTTTCTCAGAATAAAAGTATTAACAAGAGTTACAAGGGAAACAATAATGCGTCATGAAGAACCAAATGATTTTCTGAAGAACCTAGAAGAAAATATTTATAGGTTGCTTATTTCTAATAGAAAGTTCTATAGAGTACCGGAGTGATGACGTCACAAAACGTTTATTTGTGAAATCACTAATTTGGTTGTAACATTCAGAAAGATCAAGATGCAAAATTCCTCCATGCCAATACTTAGCATTTTACCACCTATCAGTGATGAGATATTATACAGTTATGCTCCAATGACTCCATACAAATCCTTATAAAATTAGCTTGGTTCATAAAT
>JAOTRI020147873.1:0-10388 GCA_028564885.2 Zoanthus sanctaehelenae
GTTGGACGGTGTTGGACGATGTTGGATGAAGTTTGACTTTGTTCAAACTTTTCATCAAACATCGTCCAACATTTATGATCGCGTGATCAAAAGTAACTAATCTTGTTAAAAAAATCATGGGCCTGGTACTAAGATCCAACATTGTTGGATAGTGTTGGATTCGTTTGAACACTCAGCTATCAAACACTGATCAAACACCGTTCAACACCACCCAACAATGTTTGATCAACATGTTTGATCCGTTTAAACGGGCCTTTAGAGCGTTATGAATAAGCACTATTAAAAAAAGTACACACTTAATGACAACTCCCCAAATGAGCTTTTCAGTGTCATATTAAAAACCTCCCTCTTCACCAATTAAGAATCCCAACTGGTAGGAAGCAAACCAATTGGCTATTTACAAAGCATGGTAAATTTGTCCCTGGGATCACCGAGGACAAATTCATTCAGTGGTCTGAGTCGGGGAATCTAACCCGGGTCTTCTGCATACAAAGCCCCAACTCTGACCACTGCGCCACGCTGCCTCAATGTAAATGTATTAATATTTTCTTAACGTGACCATTCATTATATTTGAACCAATCCATAGTTTTGCTCATTCAATCCTTGACTTTAACTGACTTTTATGTCCAGGGCCCCCTCGGTTGCTAAAATGCCGTTTTGAAAAAATTGAGGCCAAAATTGTTTATCCAACGAAAAGAATTTTAATTGTTATTGTAATGTAATTCTATTTAATATGTCACTACTTATATTGAACATATCTATTTCTTTGTAACACTGAAAATGTTGTGTGTCTATTTAAATAGTTTAATAAATTAGCAATAAAATGTTCCTGGTTAACACAAACATTATCGCTAAATTTGGTCTCAAATAGATTAGGAACATAATATTGCTTTTAATATCTAACCATGTTTTCGTGCATTCTAAACTTTGTTTAGACAACTGGGCCCAGAAAATTGTTATTCGTTTAGATTTAAACATCTAACTTGTCCTTGGTAGAGACATTGAGTATTTGTATTTCATTGCAAATATTTATTAAGCAGTAAATTATAATTTTTTTCGCATTTCCCATAGGTTTGGTATAACCTTTCAGGGCAAAGTAGGGGATGATTTACAACTGAAAATCGGTAACCAAGTTCAACGGTATGTGTGAACCACCTTGTGAAGTTTTTCTTGTATTACTATTGGGTATTCACCTAAGTTAAATCGAAGCTTGACTGTTGTAATTTCATGTTATACGGCCTATTCAAGTCTATTCATCATAAGCCACAATAAACCTTAACTCAAAGAGTTTTAAGAAGGACGTTTGCAAATAAATATTAAATCACTATACCTCAGATACTTTTAAAGTCGATACAATGTGTTTGAACTAATATTTTAATTCCTATATTTATATTGTGTGGGCTAGGTTTCCTAGCTTGCACTATTGCTATCAAAATAAGCACCTAACCATTGCTGTAACAGTAGGTTCCTTTCAAAATCGACCGCAGATGACATAAAGCAGATCATCTGCATGAACAGACTAATCATCGACCGAGTTTTACAAAGAATACCAATCACAGACGAGAAAAAGTTGGTAACTTTTCAGTTTGAGCCGCCATCTGTTTTTTTCATGTCATTATACGCCAGGCTTTCGAGGTTGGCGTATCAGGTTTACCCTTGAATTGTACTTGGCTTGGTGAACGTTCGGACCTTGTCTGGTTAGCTTGTGTATTTTATTACTGTTTTTAAAGCTTGCGATGTTTAAACGGAAGATGTTTTTTTTATCAACGGTATCAAAGCTTGCAGAGATTAAACGGAAGAAGAGCTTTATGGTTAGACTGTACAATACTGAGAACAAAATGTATCATTAATTCTTGTATGGCTCCAGCTTAGTTGACCACATGCAAATTGCGGCGTGGAAAGAAAGCCAGGCTTTTCCTTTTCGGCCGGCAACCGGCGATTTTCGCCGCGTGCGAAAGGCTCCGTCGCAGGCAACTAAAAGTATACTTATTTATTTGAAATATTTTATAGAAAGAGTAATTGTGTACGCCAGCTTCACTTTCTTCGACTTCAACTTTATTTGAAAAGGAAAACCCTGGAAAGCATGAATTTTATTGTTATTTTGAAACAATAAACACCCTAGTTCATTCTAACCCAACGTTGACGTGGTCTTGCTTCGATTGGGATGGTTCGTTTTTTGCCTAATTGTGTATCCTCACTTGAACTGGGATCGTTGTTTCTTTTACTGTGAGTTGGTTAATATTTTGGATTAGCATTGTATGTCTTATCATTTCATGTTCCAAAGTTAAGAGTCATTAAACAACAACAACAATAAAGGTTTAAAAATACATGTTTATTGAACCCGCAAACAGAAAAGCTTATCGTGACCGAAAGTTTCTACATCAGTTTAACTTGTTTCGGTACCCTGCATGTCATTACACATTACATAGGAGAAATTGTACACGAACGAGTTGCAATTGATGAAAAAGAAGAAATAACTAAGAATTGCAATTCATTCCTAAGTTTGTTTTGTAAACATTTAAATATTTTGTATTATATAATTAACACTTAGAGATTAGGAGAACCACGAGATTATTTCATCGACATCGCCAACATAATCGTTTACATTTTCAAGTATCTGCTTCAGAAACATTCGCAATTATTCGTTAAAGTTTCCCTTGGTTTCGTTTAGCAAATTAGCTTGCAAGCAATTATAACATGAAGATTTAGCGTGTGCGCTGATCTGATAAAATTATTGTAGCTACGCACATCTTCTGTTTTAGTAAAAAGCTTCCTTATCAAAACTGGTGAAGTCTATTCATTAAATAACTATTCGGTATATTGTTCGAATCATTTTCAAAACAAAGCGAATCAAGTGTGCGTTACAACCAGACTAAACTACCAGTAATCGCCTAGGTAATAAAACCACCCTCTGTACCGCAAGCACCCAACCTAGCACGCACATATATACCTCTCGTTGTACCTAACTTTATACCGAACCTCTTGAAAACTTTAATATAGTATTTTCAGCGTCTTACTTGAATATTTTGATCCCATGTACTGTTATACATATTGTAATTTTTAGTTTAGCTTTGCATAGGCCTGTAAGGGAGAATACGGTATACATTACCTGTAATTACGCACTCTATCTAAATAAAGAGTCCATCTATCTACATTCCAGAAGTCTGCTGTTCGAATCGTTACCCTGACATACAAATACAAATACGATCACATCACACCTGCTTTGCCTCAGCTTCCATTCACTACCGAATTGTCTTAGGGGTTCCTCTTGTCAATAAGTCATTTAAAGTGCCCATAAAGTGAAAAATATTTATGGTTGTCTAAAAAGATCATGATAAGAAAGACAAACAGGCTAAATTTCAGAAAGTTAAAATAAATTACAGAGATGCTAAACGTCTGGGAAGATTCGAGTTCTGCGTCTAAACATAAGGATGTAAATTAGCAAAGGTGACGTGTCGTTTTGTTTGCTTCAGTACAGAGAATACGTGAAAAAATAATTAAGAAACATATTTTTTCAAGTTCAAAATATTATAAACCTGATAAAATGGTTTCTAAATAAAGTTAAAGTCATTTTTGTAACAGGTTGAGTTTGAATTCCGTGCTGTGAATCAGAGTGGAGATATGAGCAAAACTTGCTAGTTCCTCTGATGTCGTCAACCATCAGCACAAAACCTGCAAACTTAGACGGCTATAAGTTTATAGCCTGATAAAATGGTTTCTATAATAAAAATATTGTCATTCATTTGTAACAGCTTGAGTTTGAATTCCGTGCTGTGAATCAGAGTGGAGATATGAGCAAAACTTGTAATTTTCTCCCATGTCGCTTTTAAAGTTTGCGAACAAATGAAGAACTTGGTACCTTAAATGCATTATAAGGTGGCCAGTCATTAGCTCAAGACCTGCAAATTTAGGCAGGCTTTATCTCAGAGGCATTTTATCCAAAGTCTGAAACTTTCTTTATTTTTAATCACTTTTGAATTGGTTCCTTTAGAAAGGTAAAAGTATTTTCGCTTTATAGGCACTCTAACGGATTCTGTTTTATCTACAAATCGACTCTTTGTCTTTGTTCTACCTAAAATAAACTGCTGCTTGTTCCAACTACAAAACTAATGGCGAGAGATATATTTCTGGGTGTGCACCTAAATTATGGAACAGATGTAAATTAGCAAATGTGACGCGTCATTTTGTTTGCTTCAATACAGAGAATATGTGAAAAAAATAATTAAAAACATAATTTTTCAAGTTAAAAATAACATAAACTTGATAAAATGGTTTCTTAATAAAGTTAAAGTCATTTTTTGTAACAGGTTGAGTTTGAATTCCGTGCTGTGAATCAGGGTGGAGATATGAGCAAAACGTGTAATTTTCTCTCGTGTCGCTTTTAAAGTTTGCAAACAAAATATCGTCATAGAAATGAAGAAATGAGCTAGCCAGTCATTAGCTCAAAACCTGCAAATTTAGGCAGGCTTTATCTCAGAAGCATTTTATTCAAAGTCTGAAACTTTCTGTATTTTTAAACACTTTTGAATTGGTTCCTTTAGAAAGGTAAAAACATATTTGCTTCATAGGCCCTCTAACGGATTCTGTTTTATCTACAAATTTATCGACTCTCTGTCTTTGTTCTACCTAAAATGAACTACTGCTTGTTCCAACTACAAAACTAATGGCGATAGATATGTTTCTTGTTTGTGTACCTAAATTATGGAACAGTCTAATTTACAGCTTCCAAAGTTCATTATCTCTAGTTATAGTTAAAAGATAGTTTAAAACTAGTTGTGTTTATTATTCTCATATACCAGTTTATCGTGGTATTTTTTACAGTAAATAGATATTAATAAATAACAGGTGATAGTAGTTTTTCGTTTTATCTACTGTGTAGTTTTTGTTTGTTTTCTTTTTAAATGTTGTTTTGTTTATAAAGCGCCTTGGACATAAACCCTTTCAGTCCCAACTTGAGCCCATACTTTTCATTGAACAACTTTGAGAGAATTTCACTATTAATCATCTGTATGGTTATTAACCCTTTCAGTCCCAGTTCAATTATTAAGTTCTCCCAACTTGAGCCCATACTTTTCATTGTACATGTTTGAGAGAAATTCGCTTTTAATCATCTGTAGTTTGCTTTGTTTGATCAATTCTCATTTTCTCATTACCAAATTTCTTACTGGGTATTTGTTATTTAAGGAGAAGTTCATTGTTGATAACTTATTGGGAGTGAAAGGGTTAATGGTTATCTAGCGCTCCATATGCCTTATTTTTGATGGGGTGAACATTCTTTTACAGGTATACTTTACTTCATGTCCTGGAGTTTGATTCTACTAGGAAAAGAATGAGTGTTATTGTGAAAACACCCGAGGGTAAGTGCAGTTGATTATTAATTTCTCCCAACTTGAGCTTATACTTTTCATTAAGCACGTTGGAGAGAATTTCACTTTTAATCTTCATTAGTTTTGTTTGTTTGATCAATTTTCATTTTCTTGTTACCAAAAGCCTTATTTTGCTTTTGTTATGTAAGGAGAAATTGATTGTTGATATCTTAAAGAGTATGGCCACCAAAAGGAGACTTACAAAATAACTAAGCTTGGAGCACTATATATGCGTAAATAGGAACTTTCTCTGACTCAGAACCGGGTGATTTTGCTTTTTCCTGAAGCTGACTCAGATTTCCCATTTTTTTAAGGTTGGTAAAATATAAAAGCGCTGCGAAACTTATGAAGATTTACATTAAGGTCGAAACTGTCATTTGATCGCCGACTCTGCCGAGATTAGAGCATTTGTGCAACCCTCCTTCCCGTTCTATCCTTCTAGCAAATTTTTCCCTTATTCTGCCTTGTTCTGTCTTTCATGTCCCCTCCTGTCTTGTCTTTTCCTCTTATCCTTTTTTGTTTGTTTGTTTGTTTGTTTGTTTGTTTGTTTGTTTGTTTGTCTGACCACCCCAGCTGAAAATCCTCCTTGGGAGGGGTAGCTGTATTGGAAAATAAATAAATCGCTTTTTTCCCCTTTTATTTAAGGCACATTTCTAATGCTTACTAAAGGAGCAGAAACAGCCATTTTAGACCGTGTGAAGTCTGGCCCTCATAGCATCACTTTAGAACATGTAAATTATTATGCTACGGTAGGTGAAAGGTTGTATGTTTTTACTTTGTCATTAATAGAAATAATAATATGGTTAATAGTAATATATATCTTGGCATCCAGATGTTTACACTGCTTTATAACAACTGAAAAATGAATGTAACACTTACAACTTTTGACGATGTCTTAATATTTTTCCGTTGGATTTCTTGTACAGCACTTTGCGACGTTTGTGTTCGTTTCTTTGTTTGATTTTAACCCTCTGCCAGATACATGGATTTCCATGCAATCATTAAAATTGGTTGGGAACACGGAAACCGAAAAGATCTACATTCCTGACACAATGACGATGTTTACTTAAATGACGAACCTCCTGTCTTGCCGATGTTTGAAAACTCATCAAATACTGATCGCTGATTGAGTTCTTCCAATCTTTCATTAAATGATAATAATAAGAAGAATAAGAATTTGGAAGTCAGGTTGGCAAAATGATAATAATAAGAAGAATAAGAATTTGGAAGTCAGGTTGGCATAGTGGTTATCAGTCATGCCCCCCACTTCTACCTGCCGGGTTCGAATCCTGGGCAGCGCATGTGGGCTGAGATTTGTCGATCTCAATCTGACTCCGAGGGTTTTTCTCCGGGTACTCCAGTTTTCCTCCCTCAGTAAAATTAAAAAATCGACTTCCGGCTAATTTCATCTGGCTGTGGTGCTGTGCTCCGAGATGGACCGTATAGTGGCTATCATTTGTGTATGTGTTTGTAACCTGTGTTTGCTTGTAATGATTACACTTTAAAATGGTTCGAACTCGTTGAGCCTCGTCCTCATAATTCAATTCTAACTGCAACGATGGCATCTAGCAAGACTGTTTGTTTGTTTTTTTTGTTTTTTTTATAGAATAAGGTTAATGTTCAATATTTATATTACAAATTTTTATATGTGAATATAATCAAATGCAATTGACAGTCTTAGATTATCAACAACAGTGGCTCACATATTTTAATAACCGTATAGATGCCCTCAGTAGTGAAGATAAACCACAACTCCAGGAACACTACCCTGCTCTTTTCAACAAATGTGTGGATACGTTTATATCCCCCGATAAAGTGTTAACGGTTTAACGTCCTTATCCGAAAAGACACGCAGGTCTAATCATTTGGGGATGTTAGAGTAAAGACAGCACCTTTTTCCTCAATTATTGTAAGACCCTGAGTGTTGGTCTGGATAGGAATTGAACCCGAGGCTCTCGCATGATAGACTCGCACCTTTCTAATTAGGCTGACCAGACAGTTAGTTACTTCCCAAAGGACTGCTGATGAATTGTAAAACAAGTTAATTTGTTAACTTTTCTTTAACCCTTTCACTCCCAATCAGTTATCAGTACTCAACTTCTCCTTACATAACAAATACAAAATAAGACATTTGGTAATGAGAAAATGTAAATTGATCAATCAAAGCGAACTAATGAAGATTAAAAGTGAAATTCTTTCAAACTTGTTCAATGTAAAGTATGGGCACAAGTTGGGAGAATTTAATTATTGAACTGGTACTGAAAGGGTTAACGGTCCAAGTTTCAGCTTTAGGCAAATTTTATTGAATGCGTCGGTACTTGTTCCTGAAAATCCTGTTCATTATTAAAAGTTTTATTTAACTGGGTTACCTGTATTCTATTTGAACCACGCCACTTTAATTATGTACTTATTTAACTTAAAGAATGTTATTTGTTCAACTTGTTGCTTCAAGTCTTGTCTGTGTTTTGTTTTTGTTTTTCTAGTTTGTGTTTTGGTTACAAACAGATGCATTTGTTAGCAACGCAATGTACTCAAAATAATATTTGGCTACCTGTGGTAACCTTTTGAAATTAGCTATTTCCAAAAAAAACATAAAACTCCTGGCTTGTCTTTCCAAAATTTTGCGTAAGTATTGTTCACAATTTCTCTTGGAATCAATTTAAAATAAAAACAATTTGGAAGGACAAGCAAAGAGTATTAAGGTCTTTTTTGAAAATGGCTAATTTCCTTCTTTGTCAGTTTTTGCCATCCAGACAAAATGTGTATCTGACAGTTCCTTGCGGCGACAGCTCTAAACACTTGCCAAGTGAACGCTTCTAGGTCATCTTGTTCTTATTGATCTAGGTATCTCTTCGTTCAGGATTCAAACTTCACGTTACTTCTTTAACCATTGCGTGCATATAGTTGTAACCCCTACACCCCTCTCCAACATCGCTCTCTAAACTTAAATATTCACTACACTGTCAGAAATAACGTTCTAATATTTTATTGTTAATTTGTTTTTATGTAAAAAATATATAATTTATATATTATTATTCTAAATATTATGTTTATTATCATTATACTTATCACAAGATAATCTTGTTTTTGTTTACAGAAAGGTTTACGAACTTTAGTTGTTGGACAAAAAATCTTTACCTCGGAAGATTACACTACTATTGATAAAGAGGTAAGAAAGATTAGAATCCTTTAATTATATCCATTTTGAGGTCTGATTGGTTCTTAGCAGCTTGATTTCAGCCTAAATCGGGTCATTTTGAACTCTAAATTGCACCATCTTGAACAACCAATCAGATTGTAGAAAACTAAAAAATTGACCAATCAGCTAACAGAATCAAAGGGAAAATGTGAGGGTCAACTCTGGCAAGTTTCAGGCAAAATGGAGAAGTTGTAACTCTTCCAGTTGTAAACAATAGTTTTACAATTTAAAATAATTATTTTTACTGTACAATGTGTTAGATTACAAAATGGATATAATTAAGTGGTAATTGAACTTCGTGTTGTGCAAGTTTAGTTCAAAATAAAACTTGCGATTACAAATCGCACTCCCGCTACGCGGTTGTGCGATTTTAAATCGCTCGTTTGATTTTGAACCAAATTGCACTCCACTCAGTTCAATTACCATTACTAATTCAACAAACTTAATTCGCATTGTTGATCTTGGCCATTAAAATCAAATTTTTATTTCTGTTGAGATTTTTACATTTTTTACTGCCGGATCACGATTCAGTTTTCATTCACGACTTTTGGAGTTAATCCACAATAATATTTAATAATTATCCAAAAAAGTTAAGATACAAACCGAGACGCAAAGCCTTGATGAGGGTAATCATTTTAGTATTTCCAAAAAAATGGGATAAAAATCAACGTTAATTTCAAAATACCATGTAATGTACACTTTTGTTTCAATTTTTAGCACGCTTTCCGAACTCCGAGTTTTGAGGCTTCCTTTATAGTTAAGAACAAACATGCTTAAAAGTAGTTCTTGATTTAGTGTTTTTATATGGATCATTCATGCTGAACAAGTGCAAGTCACATTTACTGTATGGCTATATTTCACAATTATCAGGATCCTTATTTTTCGATGTAATGTAGTTTAGAAAGAAACTTGTCAACATCAAGATTTTCCAGGTTTCTTGGAATTTCTGTCGACAGCTTTTTCTTTGTTTTCTAAAACAAAACAATAAAATAATATAGTATTACACAATTTAGCATCACAATTTACTAAATGCTTTCTTTTCTGAAATCTAATCCTTTCACTCATAATCAGTAATCAACACTCAACTTCTCCTTACATAACGAATACAAAAACAAACATTTTGTAATGGGAAAATGAGAATTGATCAAACAAAGCAAACTACTAACGATTACAAGTGAAGTTCTCTCAAACTTGTACAATGAAAAGTATGGTTTCAAGTTGGGAGAACTTAATAATTCAACTGGGATTGAAAGGGTTAATATTTCTGGTAAATAGACTATTTTCGCATTACAGATGCCCCTAACTTCAATGACAACGGACTCGGCTTTTGCAGTCTTTTGCAGCTTTACACGACATGCAAGTATGTGTATTGTTGATGGTGTGGCTTCTCGCTCGCCCTCGTAAGTATTTTTGAACATTTCACAACAAAACGAGGTTATATTAAGGTGAAATAATAATTAAATGATGTTAATAATGAGAAGATACTCGGAAAAAAATCCGAGCACCAGATGGGATTTGAACCCACGTCCCTGCGTGTTCTAGTCGGATGCTCTACCAACTGAGCTACTGGAGACTCTATGGTGAGCAAAGGTTGATATTTCTGGTCTAGACTGGAACGGTATCGCGCTGCCACACAGCCTAGTAATGACTGACATGCATGAAACTCGCTAACAGCATCACGCTGTCACATTATGTATATCAAGATGCGACCAACCAACCTCCTACGTGAGAATATATTAAGATGAAATAATAATTAAATGATGTTAATAATGAGAAGATACTCGGAAAAAAATCCGAGCCCCAGATGGGATTTGAACCCACG
>JAOTRI020147884.1:0-20689 GCA_028564885.2 Zoanthus sanctaehelenae
TTCATACGCAGATGTGCGATAGATGTCCAAAGCTCAAGCACTCGCAGATCCCTTTACCTAGCCATCGTACGACCAGCGCTGGGCTATGCAACCCAAGTGTGGTCTCCGCAAACAATCGACCTTATACGACGCATCGAACGCGTCCAGCGACGCGCCTCCAAGTTTATCCTGGATCTGCCCTTTCTTTGTGATGATAGCTATAGAGACAGGCTCTTGTCTATGGACATTCTACCTATTTGTTATTGGCACAAGTTTTTAGACTTGTTTTTCTTTTTTAAGGCCACCAATAGTATTGTCTCTGTATCATATGACGTGCTACCAGAACGCATGGTTCACACGAGGCTCACAAGATTGGGGCTAACAGCGCAAAATCTTTCAGACCAAAGAAATGTCGCACTTCTACTTGCCAGCGCTCGTTTTTAGTAAGAATCTCAAGAATCTGGAACTTTCTTCCCTCCCAGCTCAGACTAGAACATGTAACCCTGAACCAATTTAGAGCTCTACTTTTCTCATATTATAAAGATGCACTTACTTTGCGATTTGATATTGAGGACCCTATAGAACCTGGAAATCAATGTGCTTAAAATGTAATGCGTCGCAACCTTTCAAAACCTATTTCATGTTGTTGCTAGTTTTCAAATAATACCTTAGTGCATGTATAGCATAATTCTTACTTCTTTAATCCTGGGCCCACAGTAATTGGCGTTAGCTGATGTGGTCACCCTGCCTTATTCTTCTGTTTTGTGTCTTTAATACATTTATTATTATGATATTAATTTATTGTATTGTTCTTTAGTTTATTTCTAAGATGAAGCTTAATAAATAAATAAATAAATAAATAAATAAATAAATAAATAAATAAATAAATAAATAAATAAATAAATAAAGTTTTGATGAAGTCCTCCTCCTTTCTATCAGTTAAAGGGACAGTATTTGATTCTGACTTCTTTTTTCTTTTATTCATAGTTTAGAATAATTTCTTTTTTGACAGTCAAAGCAAAGATAAAGGATTTTGAGATTTCTAAAAACGGTAAAAGCTAAAATTTCTCACCAGATTTGTTTATTAAATTTCAAGCGTGAATGGTCGCGTCACCACTTTTCATCGCGATAACTGTGCTATACTTTCCCATGTGAACAACTGATAACATTCATCCCACTAACCGAGCCAGTTCAGTCAACCGGTATTGATGAAGGGTGAGGGAGGAGAAATCCTTCGGCGATTGCGGATGGAGACCTAATCAAAATAGTCCAGGGAGAGCCTCAACCATCGGTAAAACAACGAACAAAAGCCCAGAGAACTTCTAGTTGATGGGAAAATAACGATAAAGGAAGAAAAAGGAAAGAAGATTCTTTATTTTGAAAAGCGTCGGATGCTAAGAATTTCAAAAATCAACAAATTTGTCGCAAAAATCAACAAACTTGTCGCAGACGAATTTGATCGGACAAAAGGATCAGGTTCAGCAAAATTGATATGTTCATTGAGGGAAAATCATGTCGGGCTGAGTCGTGTAAGAGTAGAAAACATACTGAATTCTGGCAAAAACTACTTTCGCAGAAATGGAAAGTTTCTTAATAAGGCAATAATAAAGCCTACTCGTACCAGAGACGTTTAAGTAAGGCATCAAATGGTTTAATGGCCGGACATGGGGAAGAAGGGAGTCGTGAAGATGAATAGCAAATTTTATCAATATGTGCTCTTTGTGATTCATGTATTTAGCCGCTTTTTCTGGCTTTGTGCATATGCTCTCTCAACAAAATGCAGCAAGGAGATCTCAAAGGAACTCCAGACTATTTATATGGAGCATGGCCCTCCAACTGTAATTCAGATTGACCAGGGCAGTGAATTTAAAGGCGCGATGAAGAAACTTTGTCGCCAAATGGGCATCAACATAATTTGTAGTCGTCCTTATCACCCCAAGTCGCATGGGAAGGTGGAACGAAGTCATAGATCATTACGAGCAAAGATAGAAACTGACTTCATAAAAATGGGAGAAAAGGTGTTAACTGGGTGAAGAGCCTGCCGACCTACCAAAGAATTCTGAACAATGACCCAAAGGAGGTCTTAAGTGACAAAATACCATTTGAAGTCTACTTTGCCTGGAAGTGCAAATCTTTCAAAACTAGCGTGGCAGATAACTAGTTAGTAGATAATACTGGCAGAATTAATCCCACTGCAACTGATCGGAAGAGGCACAGTAGGCATGTCTCTCAACTTAGACAGGAGGCCCGCATGACCACAAATCGTTGTGACAGACGAATGCAGAGAGCTAAATTACGATCAAATCCTCTTGCAAGGTATAGTGTTGGAGAGAAGTTTTTGTTCGCCTACCAGAAAAGGCGAAAAAGAAAGGTCATGTCATCGAGTCCCGGTCACAGGAAAAGGAGAAAAGAAGTGGCTGCCTGTGGATGACATCACAAGTCTCACCCTCCGGGAGGAAAGGCGTAAACAAAAGGCTGCTAAGTTATCCAAAAGAAAAAAAGCCCTGCACCGCGCGAAGTTTAATATCGTAATTAGTCACCAAGATAATAGAACATCAAGGGTTTCAAGCTGTATATAATCCATCAGGGCCCAGTTGTTCAAAAGTCGATTAGGACAAACCCGTGGTTAAATATTTAACCCACTATCTTGTTTCCAATCGTACAAGGAGAGTTTTAGCTGTAATTTTGGAATTAATAAGACTTTTGATAGAGAAATCTAAACAGTATTCTTGAATAACCGTTTACCTTTTCTTAAAGAAGAAATTCCTGTTTGAATTTTTGCTTAACCAAAGGTTAAACTTAACCAGCCTTTGAACAACTGGGCCCTGGAGATGGCAACTGCCAATTTGCTACTCTAGCCCACAAGTTAAACACACTAGGTATTTTCAGATCTCCGGAACTTATGCTTGAAGAAATAAAGGACTATTTGCAAAATAACCCAGTTTTAACGATGGGTTCCCACTTTTACAACACTTAGTAGACGCTGAGTTTCCATCCTGGTAGGAATATCTTCAATATATGTCGAGAAAGAACACATTTGGCGAGCAATTAACATTGTTTGCAGCAGCAAATCTATACAACATCGATATCCAGAATGTATCTACACTCGGGGCTGAAGCATAACATGTATTCCATACATCATCGAGCATCGCTCTTGCTATCGTTTATCTCGGTCATTTTGCCAAAAATCATGGGGAACATTATGTGAGTCTGATACCAGAGTTCAATAACGATACTATACTACCTCGGATAACCATGCCGCCCATGCTGTTTTTGACGTACTGTGGCGTTAATGATGACGTTGGTGACGTTAACAATGATTCGAGTGACGTTAGCAATGATGCAGGTGACGTTAACAATGATACAGTTGATACTAACATTAACGCAGATGACTTTCACAATGATGCAGGTGACGTTACCAATGATACAGGCGATGCTAACAATGACGTACGTGACGTTCACAATGATTCTGGTGACTATCACGTTGACGCAAATGATGTTCACGTTGACGCAAATGATGTTCACGATAACGCAAGTGTCATTGACGGTGATCTAGGTGACCGTGGACAATTTTCCTAGCCCCAGGGTGTTAATACCTCAGCTCTCAGAAGAAAGAGTGATTATCAAAATTCGCAAAATTATCGTGTTAAAAGGGAAATGCAGCGGCGCTGTTGCAGAAGTTAGAGAGGCAATTAAGTCTCCTTGATGGCACCAAGTTTGGAAAATACTAGTTCCATTACAGTATTGTTGGTGTACCATAGCTGACATTTACTGGAAGAATAGGCTAAAATAGGCTGGGCTTAATAAGCTCATGTTTCTGTAGAAACGCATGTTTTTGGTTTATGTTTTAAACTGTAAAGACATCAGCAAACAATAACCTAACAAGGACAAGAATTGCTAGCAAAAGAACAAACTTAGTAGTCGTATTGTAACTTGCGTTAATTGTTTAACTTGACTTTCAAGTTCAAATTATCACACTGGATTGTTTTTTTTTTCACTTCCTCAGTTGAGGCCATTGACCGTTTGAATAGTGTTCAACTTTAAATAGCAGGTGCCTTTCATGTTTATGCTTATATCTGAACCCTTATTATACATTTGTGACCAAACCTTATTACACTTGTGACTATATTACATTTGTGACCAAACCTTATTACACTTGTGACTTTATTACATTTGTGACCAAACCTTATTACACTTGTGACGATATTACATTTGTGACCAAACCTTATTACACTTGTGACTTTATTACATTTGTGACCAAACCTTATAACACTTGTGACGATATTACATTTGAAATCAGTTATTACACTTGTTCCTTCTTACAGGGGATACAATGAGTGAAATTACCAGTGCGTGCAATGAAAATTGTAGTAAATGTGCTAGAAAAGAGATTGCGGTGAACGAGATGCAGTTTGGTTTTATGTTAGGGCAAGAAAGGGAAAAACAAAATTATCTGCGAGTGCTGCAGAAGGTGAAGTGTCTGTAAGACGGATCCATGTGGCATTTTGTGGGAAGCGAGTAATGGCAAATTCAGTGTTGTGCATGGAATGTGGGTAATGTATACATTGTAGATAAGCGAAAGTAGAGTGACCCCGTTGTTGCGGAGAGATTTTGTGTGTAGAAGATGCAAGAAACAAGCTAATGGAATAGTGGGGCTGGTGGAGGAGTTGTGTGAAGAGATGGAAGCGGTGAGAAGTTTCTGTTATTTGGGATATAGGGTGAAAGCAAGTGGTGGTTGTGAGGCAGTTGTGACAGCAAGAGTGAGAACTGGGTGGGTGAAATTCAAGAAATGTGGAAAGTTGCTAGTCAAAATCGTTCTCGCATAAGATCGGAGATGTTATATGGGAGTGATACATAGCATTTGACGAAAAATGAGATGGAAATTTTGAAGACCTAGAGAGTGATGTTGAGAGCAATGTGTGGTGCAAAACTGACGGTGAAAAAAAAGGACAGAGGACCAAATGGAAATGATGGTATTTAAGGAAACACTTATTCAGATGGCAAAGACTAATGGAGTGAGATGTTAAGGGCATTTGTAGAAAAACGCTCGGAATCAGATTGAGATAGACAAATCTCAGCAAAAACGCGGAGCCCGGGAGTCCATCCGGGTCGTAGAGGTGGGAGGCGCAAGTGAAGATTGCAACGCCAACTCGACTCCCCGGGATAAAACCGGATATGATTTATTGAAATTCTTTCTAACTTTACTCATTCACATTGAAAAGTGACAGCAAACTGTGAAACCTTTATTCTAATAATTTACAATATTTACACAGATACTTTCATAAAACTAATCTTGTATGTGGCTGGTCATTTCAACATTATTAATATAGAACAATGTCTTTTAGTCTTTCGTCTTCTTGCTAAGTGCTTTTAAATCCTCTAATATCCATGTCAGTAGCTTTTACCAAATTGGTCAAATAACGGAATTGGAGAGATGACTGTTTCAAATCTCTGTGAAAAGAAATATAAAAATATAAAATCGTTCAACAATGTTTTATTGCTGAGTACCACAATAATCACGGTAACAAGTCGTATTAAAAACAATACTGGGAATTATCAACTGTACGGTTATATTAGCTATATTGTCGTAAACGCCCTTTGCTGGCTGATAATGTTACGACAGATCACAGAAATCTCACAAATTTTATTAGTGACAACAAATAAACAACTCTACCATATTGTCTCTTTTCGCGCTTCTTTTAATGTATTCATAATGTAGTTTTCCGGTTACGCTCGATTTACGTAATTTTGTATATGATTTACATATCATTTCCGACACCACGGTGTTATCGTGGTTTAAATGGAAAATCTTCGTGACGAGCTCCAATAAGAGCGAAACAGCTGTCCACTGCAGTAACTTCCTTGGAACCTAAGCTTCGTATACGTAGTTATCGTTCAAATGATTGTTAGATAAGCGATATAGCTACTTTAATTAATAATTAAGTACTTGTTTTAGATGTATGAAAAAAAAAGTTTGTAATGGTTCATTCTATTTATCTGAAATCAGGAGTAGAAAAGGCTCCTTGTTATATCTGTAAACAGTTCTAAACTAGTTACTGTGTTTTGATTGTTGTTTTTAGTTATACAACAAACACCCTAACCTACCCCTAGAGATTGATCTTTATGCCACTGAGCCACCTCATTTGGAGTCAGCCACGACCGGAGTTAGCGTGACAGTTATTGGTAATACAGCCTTCCAAGTAATCCCATCCAAAGGATCCAAGACTTACTGTTTTACTCTTGGACTGGTAGGTTTAGTGATTCAGTGGAAATTTTTAAACATGTTTGTTAATATAGCTGTGAGTTGGATTACGTCTATTTTTCAAATTTTGACTGTGATTGTAAAGTTAATTCTAGCTGTACGTGTGACTGACTGTGTCTGTGATAGGCCTAGGTCTAGTCTAGGACCCAAGGCTTCAGTTACTTTATGCGACTAAAAAATAAAACTGTCCAAAAACAGCCGCGTTTTTGTACGACTTTGAGCGACTTCGGCAACTTTACGCAACTTGAGGTATCCTTGTGTTACTCAGTGCGAGGATAACCGCCAGAAAATAACATTTAATCTCTGTGCGACTTTAGGCGACTTAAAGTCCCAGACTAGACCTTGTAATTGTATTATTGATTCTAACTGTGGCTGCGACTGTAGATTTAACAATGCACATTAAGCTATCACTGTAACCTTGACTGATTTATGACTGTTAATGCGACTTTGACTATGATTCTTACATCAGCATGGATGTGTGTAAGGCTGGTAATTATTGTGAGTATCGTTTTGACATACATTGTGAATTTAAAAACGCGACGCTTGGGGGATGTTGCTGAAACAATAAATATCACTTGGTTGCACATGTGTGCTTGTAATGACACAGCCATTGAATAGGGCGCTATAGATGGCTTTGCGGTGTACAGTGGCTAAGGCCATACTAAAACTCTCTTCTTAAAGGGTTTAGCGTGAGTTTACTCCCTCTGACCCGCGATACTATTGTGCCCTATTTAGAGGTTGTGTCATTACAAGCAAGTATGTATGTAATACGGTTATATTAATTGTGAATTTGGCTGCAGTTGTGAGTGTGTTGAACATTTTTCTCAGGTAATCCGCGGCACTGCTCAAGTGGCTGTTAATGAAGGAAAGGTTACAGTACATTCAACGTTTGCGCAGTAAGTATTTCATTTATCCATTTGATATCAAAAGAAAGGTTACAATACAATCAACGTTTGTGTAGTGAGTATTTCATTTATCCATTTGATATGAAAAGAAAGGTTACAATACAATCAACGTTTGTGTAGTGAGTATTTCATTTATCCATTTGATGTCAAAAGAAAGGTTACAATACAATCAACGTTTGTGTAGTGAGTATTTCATCTATCCATTTGATATCAAAAGAAAGGTTACAATACAATCAACGTTTGTGTAATGAGTATTTCATTTATCCGTTTGATATTAAAGGGTTACTAACTGACTATGGAAGGTTTCTTTATGAAGACGTTCACGCGTTGAAGACTCAATGAACATTTACAAGGAATTTAAATGCTAGACGATCGAAGCTTTTCTATTTAATAAATAATAATTTTCTTTCGAGAAAAAGTTAATAAGGATAATTTATTTCAACGTATATTTAAACTGGCAATGGCAATGACTAGATTGACAATATGATTTTTTAAAAATATTTTTGCATTATTTTATCAGTGCGAACCGCATCTTTACAGTTTCAACATTCTATGGCGTTCATTGCATGACGAAATTTCTAGTAAGTTCGTAAGGATTCTCAAAATGGATGTGGAAACATTTGTCTTAATTCTTCACATCATTTTTTTAATAGGGTTAGTTACTGGAAGTGAGTAGTTTGTTTACATATATACCCACGAGCTGGCGATAAAATAACCGAGAAATGTAAATAAAAGACAAGGCGATTGCCAAGTGCCCGCCAAATTAATTATTTTGAGTGTATACTCCGATAAAGAACAATTTTCATTAGGGCGTAAGCTCAATAAAAACCATTTTGATTTTTCTCATTTCGAAGTAGTTTAAATTTTTTGAATACTAAAGGTATAGACGGTTGAGGTGTATGATTTTTTTTCCAACCGTGTGGGCAGTGTGTTCTCTGATATATTGAGGTCACCTAATCGGTTTTGACCACTTGCAGGCATGGATATTTTACAGTGAGCAATGATTGCTTTTGAACAATTTATACCGCGGTTGTAAACGCAATTGAAGGAAGTGCGGAAGAAAAGCCTGGAAAATAACCAGCTTGATATCTGTGGTACCAGTGCAGTGCTCTAATTAACTGTAAGACGTTGAACAGCAAAAACTACCTATGTTTTTACCAAAACCTACACGCATGCGCACAACCAGCTTCACCCGAGTAACTTCAAAGGAAATAACTGGAGCAGCCGTGGACAGTTGTTTTGTCCTTGTTAGGACTCATGAGCACGGTATAGCTTTTCAGATACAAGCAATGAGCTTGTTCACAGAACTGTTTTAAAGGCCCGTTGAAACGGATAAAAACTTGTTTGTCAAACATCATCAAGCATGGTTGGACGCAACATATTTGACCCGTTTGAACAGCTCGATCAAACATGTTGGATAGTGTTGGATGACGTTTGACTTTGTTCAAACTTTTTATCAAATATCGTCCAACATTTACGACCGCGTGATCAAAAATACGTAATCTTAGAAAAAAACTCATGGGCCTGGTACCGAGATCCAACATTGTTGGATAGTGGTGGACTCGTTTGAACACTCGAGCATCAAACATTGATCAAACATCGTCCGACACCGTCCAACACCACCCAACGATGTTTGATAATGTTTCACCGTTTAAACGGGCTTTAAGGCTTAACTCCCACAGCATGCATAAGGAAGCCTGGTTATTGTATGCCAAACATACTGGTCACAGGGAATGCCTGCGGAGAGACGATCCAAAAAGAGGACCTTGGTTGTTCATAAACACAATAAAAAGTACCCAAACAAATCCTACACACATGCGCATCCCAGCTTCACTAATCAACTGAGTTAAGGAAGAATCCGGTTCGCTTATGCGCTGCAGTGTCGCAGAGATCACGTGTTCAATTCTCGTTGAAGTCTGATCGGTTTCAGGGCTTCTTTGTTGCACTCCTTCAATTGCGTTCACAACCTCAAAGATCGTATATTATAAGGTCTCTGTACCTCTTTTTGTTTAAGGGTGAAAGCAACAGTCGTCAATAGTGCAATTGGCGATATCTCGGTAAGTACACAGAGTAGAGAAAGTGATTTGTTGTCAGTTGGGATTATAAATGGAGTGGTTGTATGTGCTTTTGAAAACTGATATTTAGTTTAACACTACAAGAGAAATAGGCACATGCAGCTTCAGCAATAAAATTCTTGCCCTTGGCGAGTGATATAGAGCAAATGCATTTTCTGTCTTCTGTTTAAATTTTCAAAACGACCGTCCTCTTTGTTACCCTGTATGACTTTTATAGCTCAATGCATGTCTACTTGGGTACCCTGTGGTTATTAGTTACATCTCTTATACTCTGACACAAACCCATAACTAAGTACAAAAATATAATGAAAAGTTGTCATTCCAGCCACATCCCACATGTGTTACGTTTATACTTTACTTTTTATTTTGTGTTGGAAACTGAGCTTGAGATCTTATAATATAAGATCTAGCGTGGAAGCAATTTGCCCGTTTTCCACCGCCTGGTTAGCCTAGTTGTTAAGGCGCCACCCTGAAATGCGGTAGGCTTGGGTTCGATTCCTGGCCGGCCAACCACTCAGGGTCTTAAAATAATTGAGGAGAAAGTGCTGCCTTTTGCTACGTCCACCCGTGGTTACGAAAGTGGTTAAATAACATAATGAATCTAAATGATATTAAACCGAGCGTAAAAATAACTAATACAAGAAAAGCAAACAATGGCTAACTCTTGGATGAAGCAGTTTGATGTTTTGCATTTCTAAATCGTCGTTTTCAAATGTATCTTAAATATCTTTAACGAAGATCGGAAGATCCATGTAAGGTGGGAGTCATGAAACAGAAACTCAAGTACTTCAACATAGCGCAAATTTTCTTGTCATTTGGACGTATTTGCATTAGAATTTTGCGTTATTTTAAAAATATTGGAAAAGGGCTTTGTTGCCGAAATGACACTTGATAATCTCCAATCCAAATGTTGGATCCAGCTTAAAGAAATACTCTCCTTTATGGGTTTGAATTGGGAGAAAATAACAACTAAAATATTTGTAAACTTGTGAATGGCAATACTCAGGGCAAAATACTCCATATAATAGGTGGAATGTAAAAATTTTGAGAAATTGTAAACCGTGTAGTATAAGTATGAATTACGGAAACTTTGTTTTTGAATCGTGTATAAAACTAGATATCGACTCAAAGTAAATAAAGTTAATAGGAAGATTTGCATTTACAAAAAGGCGAATTGCATGCGCATCGCGTTTTGTTGGATGAGTAAATATTAGCGCGCTTTTTTGTAGGATTTATATAATGAACGCGCGACGTTGGTTAATAACTTTCGCACCATTTCGGAAATGTACGCTTACAGTTTTGGCCCCATTTCGATAGTCACTCGCAAGCAATGGCGGGAAAGCTGCTTGGAATATTACCCGTTGGATACCGGCGAATATGCAGCGTCTTACCAGGCCATTGATTGGTTGTATTTTTATGACAAGGAATAAATATAGATTTAAAAAACCTACTAAAAAAAGACAAAATATTTACACTGCTCGTGTTGTTTTCTAGGCGTCCATTGACTTGATTGACGAGTTCCTCAAAGTCTTTGCAGACAAAATTATCATTCACGAGATAAACGGTAAATCGAATTTCAACGTCTACCTAATGTCAGTCTTAAAGTCCCTAAATCGCTTATTTTTTTTATCATTTAGATGAAAAGTAGAACGCTTCAGTAACGATAAATTTAAAAAATTAGAAAGTTCTACGCGGTTCCTGTTACATTTTTGAGTTTGCAAAGACGAAATGCAGTTCTGGACAGCTGTCGTTTTCGACTGAGCAGCATTAATAGGCCATTTCCTAGTTCTCTTATGTCTCTGTTTCAAAGCGATTCTAAGTGCGAAGCCATTCTTATTCATGAAAATGACTTTGATTTGCATGAAAATGAAACTGAATACAGAACTCATTTTCATATGAAAGGTTTCGCACTTAGACTGGTTTTGAATCTGAGGCACAATAGAACTCGGAAATGGCCTATTCCATTATGAAGTCCTGGTATGCTTCATCCCGTTAAATACTAACACTGTCAACACAATGTTTTTTTGTTTACGGTTTAAAGCACTGCGAGAAACAGATCAATTCAGTTTTATGTATATATATATATAGTTTGTCACGTTTTCCTTGTACGACATCTGCCTACTTCAACGTTACAGTTTTACCAGTCTCCTTCCCCTTCGCTCGGTGAAATTTGAATTCTTTTCTTTTGATTAAACAGTGTACTTAGGTTCGGAGTTTTTCTTCTGTTATTTGAATTCTGAGTTCAAAGATGACAGTGGTTTTCATTTTGATATTAAAAAGGCGATAAAGGGACTTTAAATACATATTATTAATTTGACTGAGTACATCAGCTTTGATTATTGTTCTGTGTACTTGATGTCTTGGTTTTTTTAAAATGCTCAAGTTCTAATGTTGTATTTTTTAACTCATGGTATTACTTTCCATTCAAGAGTATGGGAAGAAAGGATTTCCTTTGCCAGTCATTGACGGGGTTGAACTCTTAAACACCAAAGTCACATCAGGAAAGGTTTGTCTTCTTGATTTAAATTTAGATTAAGTTTCTAAAACGAAACGTTATTTAATTGCTGACAATCCCAAAGAATCTTAATTTGTAAAAGTGTTTTTATAGCTCTAAAGTTTTGTTTTTATTGAATTATAAACTACATTTTGTTTGGTAACGGGTAAATCAGTTTATGTAAACAAATAATTGACTTTTTTTAATTACTGTGCTTAAAAGGTATCTGATTCATTACTGGTTTGTTTCTTTTTCAGAACTTCAATCTTATCTCCACTGACTTTAAGTACACGCCTGCAAGCAGCGAGACGGCGGTTTTCTATCGTAAGGAGAAACATGCGCTAGGAAAGTTTCGAAAATACATAACAATTGTCTGATGAAACCGTTGTGAAAAGATGAAACTTAAAGACGACATGTAGAACTCATTCATAAATGTGCGACCGTTTCATGATTCACAACCTTCGTTTGGGTTACGATATTCTTTTGAATTTCATGCTCGAACACGAGGCTAATCAGACCTTTTATCAATTTGAAAATTTAGGCATAGTAGAACAATCTTATGAAGTATTTTTTAAGCTGTTAGCCGAGTAATTAAAAATAATTTAAGTTTTTGCAACTGATGAATAGACAATATTTGACTGGCGGCTCAATTTGTGATGTCAGCTGTTGTTTATGACGCAGCTCAGGTTACGATACTAGAATGATTAAAACGAGGAAAAAACATTTTTATTGTGCGGCTTTTAGCTTGTCTCAAAGAAAGATACATCGTAGGACCTAGATTGCAGCAAAAAAAGTTTCGAAGTACAATAATCACGGGCATATATTAGTCCCTTAATTACTGCTACGGTCTTAGATTCTGATACCAGGGGAGTTAGGTTGGCATAGTGGTCATCAGTCATGCCTCCCACCTCTGCGACCCGGGTTCAATTCCTGGGCTCGGCATGTGGGCTGAGATTTGTCGATCTCAATCTGACTTCGAGGGTTTTTCTCCGGGTACTACGGTTTTCCTCCCTCTGCAAATTCGACTTTCACGCCAAGATCTGAGCTGTCTAGCGATTAAACATTAGCCTCTGGCTAGGAAGAGTAGGTACCACTTCCTTCGCAATTGACGTTAAATAAAGTATTTATTTTTTTTGAGTTATTTGTGTATATTTATGCTATGATATAATCTAACAAATGCTGTTTCCCAATGCTTTTGGTAGGTTATAGTGGAATGGATGATGCAATTAAAACATTTATGGACTTTAACATGAAAAGAGCCATCCACAGCTCAGGTATTCCAAAATGAATGTAGTTAGTATTAAGCTGGCTCAGGCAAATAGCTCTTTCTGTCCATTCTGATTGGTTCATCCAACACTGAATATCTTGGACTGTTCACCTCAGTCACTTATCGGTAAAATAAATTAATTTTGTTCTTATTGCTTGCACGTGAGGTAGATTTTGAATGTTTTTGGCCAGTATGGAATTTTAATTTTCTGGTGAGCAAATTATGTTATCCAGTTTATCACTTATGCATTCACTGCTACTGTACTGTACCATTCTGTATTTTTTTAAAATTGAAATTACATTTTTATACTTTATTGAAATGTTGTATACTTATAAGGATATAAAGGCTGAGACTCAGGTTTTGGAGCCACTTGAGAATACTCCAGCACTGTGGTTTTAAATGTAATTCTTTGCATTTGTTTTTATATACGACCAACGTGCAGTGAATGAATCCAATATCATTAAATGCAGTGTTGGGGTATTCTAAAGTCTAGCCCAGATTTTGATAAGAAATCACTATTCATACTGGATTTCCAATACCAAGCCTCACTTCAGTATAAAAGATGATATTCTTATTTATAAATAAATATATATTTAATTTTATATTTTTTCATTTTTTTGTATAGTTGTATTGGCAGGTGGACGTCCAAAAAGTCACTGGAGACAAAATCGAGAACCTGCCTTGACAAAGGTAAAGGTTCATGAATATATAATATTATGCATTCTTCCATAATAAAATTATTTGTTGTAGTGGTAACCAGTTGTTCTTACGTGAAATGTAACTTATTATTTTAACTATCTAAGTTAATTATAACTTGGAACAAATAAAGATTGTTATAATTGATTAATTTCTTTTAGAAAATCTTTTGACAGTACAGTACATATGGAAAGAAAATTAATAAGAGAAAAATAACATAAATAGCCCTTGGTGGGAATCGAACCCCAAATCTTCGGTTTACTAGTCCGACGTGTTAACCACTACACCACAAGGACCAACCACACTGGTAACATAGCCGGACAATGTTTGTAGATGGTAACTGTAGGGGTTCCCAGGGCATTATTTGTGTACAGTATATGGTTTGACCTGGACTGGAAATAAGTGGTGCTCATTGGACATTGACTGACCAAAATTTGCTAATGTCCGATGAAATTCCAACTATGACCATACATGATGCCATGTTCAAAATAGACCCTGGCTGCTGATGATGTAGCTTGCAGTTTTTGGACCTTGCCGTTGATTTTTGTTTCCACAACACAGTTGTATTGTAGGTTACTTATCTTTCATACACCGTTTTGCAAACGGGATATTTTATCTCGCTATGATAACAGCCAGCAAAAATTTTGGACCAAACAAAAGATCTTACAAAATAAAACAAAATTTTAGATCTGCAATAAAAAAAGTCAGCATTCAACTCTTAAAGCAGAATTACTGACCTCAAAAGATCTCAAGTTATGTCCAACAAAATTTTACTTAGTCTTACCAAGATGTTGTTTTGGTAGGACATGTGTCCTTTGAAAAAAAACAGTTATTCCCAGCCCTGTTTGAGTATTAATAAGTAAGATAGTTTAATTTCTTATTGTATAAGTAGACTTTTATCAACTGTCACAGTTTTGCTGTGAGATGCACTATAAATTATATGTCACACTCTCGTAGTTTGTAAAACTGAATCTCGTATTCTTTTTTTCCAACTTTTCCGGTGTTCAACAGGAAGACCTAAAAAATGGTTGATGTTGTCCTTAGGAAAAAATGCATGCTCAGTTACATTTTCCCTTCTACCTGTATGGTTGCCAATGCGACTTGATTTGGTTTGTTGGCTGCTAACTTTTCACTTGTGGCCACCACGAGTTTAGCCTCCACAATTGCAAGTTATTAGTAGGTGCTGGCAACTAAATCTAAAATCTTAATAACCCAGCCCCTTCAATAAATTTAAAAGTAGGAGAGCATGAATAGAGAAGTAGCCAGCCACCGATTAACAACAGAAAAATAACTAGCAGTAAACTAGTTTGAGCTGCATCGTTGTTTCTAAAGAAACAATTTAGTAATAAAAATGTAAGTTCTACACTGTAAAAAAGAAGTACTTACTGATAATTCGGACATTAGTCCTTCGTCAGACCAATAGAATTTGAAAGATTCCCCACATAATAACATTTCATAAGGCATGAAAATAGCTGACCACAGTTTGAGATTTTTCCTAAGTAGCCTACAGCTTTCATTAGCTGTTGGTGCTTATTGAAAGGACTGATAGCCAGCTGGTGCCAAGGGTGTTTTTCTTTAAAGTTGAGCCAGTGTTCACACAGTCATGAAAAGTTATGAAACGTCATGGAATTTGAAAGTGCATTTTCCAGGCCAGGAAAAGTCTTTGAATTTGGGGAGAATGGTAAAATTTCATGTAAAAGGCAAGGAATTTTATATTTTTCCTTGAGCTATGGCTTTTGGTAAATAAAATGCTTTCTAATAAAACTGAGTGCAACTGTGCTGAGGTGAAATGATCAAATTGCATAACATTTACAAGTTTAGTGCTCTAAATTCCAGAACGTTACACCAGACTTTCAGTGTCCAGAATATGCAATTGGCATATTTTAAAGTTGATTTAAAGTTCAAGGATCCCATTTTTTTTTTTTGGAGTGGATTATTTGGTTTCTTGATATTTCCGAGTCATGGAAAATAGCATTTGGTCATGAAGATTCACGGAGTTTCACTTCTCATTCTCAGAGTGATCGCAGCGAGCCTTGTACTATATCAAGTAGTAGAAAGTCTCCTTTAGAGAAAATTACAAAGGCAGGCTCAAAGCTGCAACCGTTTTGGTCGCCAAGGCAAGTAGATTAAATATTAATGATTGACCAAAACTGTCAGAACGGTCGCCAACTGAAGGGTGTAGGGCATATTATAAAAAGCTAAATTCTCCCAAGGGTTTTAAATACATATAACAGGGATAATGTAGGGTGAAGCAACACCTTAATCAAGTCACCTAGGTCATTTTTGCACTAGACCCGACCTCCTTTTTACCAGACTTACTGTACAACCACAAGATTAAATATAAAAACTGTTTGTTTTAAAAAATATGGCTTCTCAACTGAATTGATATCCTTGGTGACTTTTTTACAAAGTATGGCCGGCAAAAGGCGACTTAAAAAATTACTAAGCTGGGAGCTCTGAAAGGTGATATTTTGAGTATTATTGTTGTCCATTACTTAAACCAGTGTGTTTCTAAACACACATAAATCATCTAGTATTAGAAGGTATAAAACATCTACATAATTATGTACAGTACAGAGCTTTCAGTGAGTTTTTATGTAGCAAGCAGTGTTTGAAAACTAGCAGTCTAAGGAGTGCCACACAAATGTTACATTACAACTTTGACAGAGAATCCCAGGATGTACAGTAACTAGCGTGATGAAACTTATGATAGTACTGTAGATGTGACTTTCGTTAATTTGCTACGGTAACCCTTCTGTAATTTGCTCAAATTGTTTTTTTAAAAAAATGCTATAATTCGCAGATTTAGGAATTAAAATTCCTGGTTAGTAAAGCCAGATAGGCTATTTTATGTTCAACAAAGAGAGCAGTAGAAAGTTTCTAGAAATAGTAAGATACACAGTCAGTTTGAAATATTCTAATCAACTTATTGTCCGAAATAGGTGGCAGGATAAAACAAAGTTGCCGGCAGTCCATCGCTGGTAGCCACCTTCTACTGAAACCTCTGACAGCACCTTTTTAACCCTTTCAGTCCCAGTTGAATTATTAAGTTCTCCCAACTTGAGCCCATACTTTTCATTAAACAAGTTTGAGAGAATTTCACTTTTAATCATCTATACGGTTATTAACCCTTTCAGCCCCAGTTGAATTATTAAGTTCTCCCAACTTGAGCCCATACTTTTTATTGAACAACTTTGAGAGAATTTCACAAGTTTTTAATCATCTGTACAGTTATTAACCCTTTCTGTCCCAGTGTAAATCATTAAATTCTCCCAACTTGATCCCATACTTTTCATTAAACAAGTTTGAGAGAATTTCACCTAGTTTCCTTGTTTGATCAATTCTCATTTTCTCATAACCAAATGTCTTATTTTGTATTTGTTAAATGTATGGAGAAGTTGAGTGTAGATTACTGATTGGGAGTGAAAGGGTTAAAATATTGAAAAAAGGTACGAACCAATTTTTGGAACTGCTTAATCTATGAAATGTTACTGTACTTGAAAAAGAAATCAAACCAAGTTTAAACACACCTGTAGTTCAATTCCATTTAACAACAAGTTCAACAATACTGATTTAATGGCACTTTAAAACATTATGTAGCTATTCCTTAACCTATTCTGCACCTAATAATTATAATGTGTTTCTAACATTTAGTTAAGGAACTCTCCATAATACCTCCAATAAACTTAGTTTAATGTTCAGTGAGATTAAAAATCGAATGATCATTCAACGTTTACAAGTTAAATTAATATTATTTTAATAAAGATTTACATATTAATCAAAAGTGCTAAAGTTCGCAAATATAATTTTGTCTATGTTATGCATATAAATAGATAGTCGTACTCATTGCAATGACTTTGCAGTAGCAGATGTTGCTAAGTTGTCATTCTCTTGGAATATTAACATAATATATGATTACTTTTTATTAAATAACTGTGACTTTTTCTTGATGCTCAAGAGTATTTGAATTTTATGGTCCATTTAAATTATCTTTAGTATAAAAAATTAAATTATGTTTATCATTTGTTAATAAAAATAATTTTTGACTTGGTGTTAGCTAATGTTACATTTTAAAGTCTTCAAGATTTTCTATTAAATACACTCTGTGTAATTTATACAGAGCTCTAGATCTGTAATAATAATAATAATAAGATTTGCACTCATCACTGCCTCAAAGTACAGAGGCAGCACAGCTCAACGAGGTCAGACCAAAAGCATATAATTTTATATAGGTTCCCCTGGCTGCTGCTATACGGACCATGCGTGACCTCGAAGCACAGCGTCAAGAGGGGAGGAAAACCGGGGTACCCATAGAAAAACTCTCGGAATCAGATAGAGATTTAAATAAATCTCCACCCACATGCAGACCCCGGGAGACGATCCCAGGTCATAGAGGTGGGAAGTATGAGTGATGACCATTACGCCAACCTGAATCCCCTGTAATTATTATATTTTTGGGATGCTGTCAGGCCAGTTGCAACACTATTTGTGATGGGCCTCCTGTGTTTTGCTTAGATGGTGCTGAGTATTTCTTGTTGGGCAATAAATGGTTCTACTTTGGAAAACTTAATAGTTTGTAGTCAGCAGAGAGGCCTATTGTTAAAAGGTCAAAATAGCAAATTTTATACAATTAGTAAAGTTGTACAGTATGCTGTGGTGCATTTGTATTGATTTTGATCCTGTTTATCTCACTCAGGACTGGACAAAAACTTGAATTCTTGCTTTACCACTACTAACTTGTCCATCGAGCACTTGGTATCGTGGCTAACCTCTTGTCCATGAGACAAGTGACGAGAGTTGTACATTGTGCCATCGTGTATTTGTATTGATTTTGATCCTGTTTATCTCACTCAGGGTCCAACAAAACCTTTCTACTAGAAACTTTTAGTTTTAATAATATATGTACAGCTACGTAGCTAAATCCTTTATGAGCCAGTACTTATCTCTGGATTCCATAGTGTTAAGCAAATAAGATTCTTTGACTCCCCCTGGAGAGGACATTAATTCATCGCAGGTTACTGTTGCTCCCAGCAAACGCTGGTTCTCATTTACCTACCCTGGAAGGATGGAAAGCTGAAATGGTGTAGGCAGAAAAGAAGGTCACACAAATATTTGAATCACGGCAAAGCGCTGGGATCAAACTGGAGACCTTGTGGCTGGAAAGCAGCGATCTTACCTACTGCGCCAACCACATCCACCCTGATATTTTAATAATTTAGTGCTCAATTTGTTGTTTTCTTGAAGCTGAGACTTGACAAGAAGCAGAAAGTAACTGAAAGAAAAGCTTATGGTGGAGATAAGAAATATAAAGCCTTAAAAATCAACAAAGGATTGTATCAGTGGAAATCAAAAGGTGCAGTTTCAGTTGCAACAGCAAGGGATTAAACTTATATATAAACTAGTAATTAACCATGATCACATCCAGGGAAGAAATCAAGAAATTCCAGAACCCCCTCTCGCATCCAGAAATCCCCTTCCTAACCCTATCAGTCCCAGTTGAATTATTAAATTCTCCCAACTTGAGCCCATACTTTTCATTGGACGAGTTTGAGAGAATTTCACTTTTAATCTTCAGTAGTTTGCTCTATTTGATTAATTCTCATTTTCTCATTACCAATTGTCATATTTTGTATTTGTTATGTAAGGAGAAGTTGAGTGTTGATAACTGATTGGGAGTGAAAGGGTTAAATCTTTATCTCTTATTACTAACAATTTTATTACCGGACTCTATATGAAGAATCATCTGGATGCCATATACGTTTCTTTAGTAATTCTTGTATTTTAAAACATCTGTGTTTTGTAACTTTCCATCCGTCTAACATTAAACTTTGGGATTTTGCTATTTATATTGTGGTCTTTCTTTTTATACTAATCATATTTTGTATGTATAAGAATTAACTTAAAGGGACTTGTACTCAGGTTCTCCCAGTATGAAATTCGGCAATGGCAATATTTAATTGCTTCAAGGTGGCTGCTATACATGTACATGTGCATGTATATTCTGCTAACTACATATAGACTTTCTAAATGGTAATGCATAGAAATTCCATTGTTTATATGTTTCCTATTGTTTTGTACTGCTTAGTATTGACACTAGGAACTGTTTTGCAGATGTAGAATATGTGTCACCAATTTTAAGGGTCGTCCACTGTTCAGCCAATAAAAGTTTTCCTCGTCAAGGAATTATGGTGAAAGGAACAATTTTAGAAATTGATGGAAGCAAGTTTAAGGAATGGTAAGGTTCAAACATTATTAATTCTGTTAGAGCTATTTACTACAAATCAGCAGTATTAGGCAAGTATGTGAATAGCACTTACCGCACTCTCTGATTGGTTCATATAGCCTGCACTATTCACCTTGGTCAGTCATCTGTGAAAAAATTGATTGCTTGCATGCGAAATAGATTACAGAAAATTAGTTGTAAAACATATTTTTTCCTATTTTTTTAAAAAGTGCTACTGTATTCAGCTGCTAGCTTAATACTGGTGTATCATCGCATAGTGGTCATCATTCGTGCCTCCCACCTCTACGACCCGAGACCAATTCCTGGGCTCGGTGTGTGGGCTGGGATTTGTCGATCTCAATCTGACTGAAAGGGTTCTTGTCCAGGTACTCCAGTTTTCCTCCCTCTACAAAGTAGAGAAGAATGGGAAACCACTTCCTTTGCAATTGATGTTAAATAATGTATTATAATTATTATTATTATTTTTATTATTCCTACTCAACTCATGCCCATGCATACCATCTCACTCCATTTTCTTTTACTTTGCCATCTGAACCACTACTTCCTATAAAAATTATTCTCAAAAGCTCCATTTGGCCCTGAGCTGTCCTTTGACATTAACGGTTCAGAACAAGACAAGACTTGACAGTTGCTACACACGCATGCTTAGGAAAGTGCTCAATGCCTCCTGGCAAGACCGATTGATTCCAAATTGTTAAATACTGTATTATACCAAGTACTGTCTGCATGGACAGAGGTAGTAGCCTGGGTCGAGGGAGGTTCGCCTT
>JAOTRI020147885.1:0-10387 GCA_028564885.2 Zoanthus sanctaehelenae
ACCATCCCAATTTGGAACTGAAAGTTTTTCTAACCCTTGAGGTTTTTCTGTTTTAGACGAAGAATTCAAAGTTTCTGCCATTTGTTTGACAGCAGACGCTACTGCTTGGGCTAAACTAACATTTGATTCTGATTCTTTACTTGCAAATTTATTTTGGTATTCCGCAAAATGTTTGGCACATAAAAAAAAATCTTGTTTTACTTGATCTCCGCTCTTTTTGTTGTTTTCGAGAATTTTTTCGTTGTTTTCAAGATCCCCTTTTCCCTCGAAAACCCGTTCAGTAATAATTTCTTGTTGTTGTTTAACAGTTCTATATTTTGCTTCTATTTCTTTGTAAACGTTCTGCAATGTTGGCACTGGCGCATTAGTTTGCAAAAGCACATTAAATTCTTCAAATAACTCATAAAGAGAACTTGTATAATTACCCCGCTTTGCAATCAAATAATTAATGTCGACTTTAGGAGGCATGTTATACGCTGTTTTAAAGGATTAACTATTTTTCTCCATTCTTAACCAAACTATAATATCTTACAGAGGGGTTTCTCTAGGAATTCTTTCCTCTCTTTTTAACTTTTATGAACGACAGCAAATTTAAGTTAAAGTTTCGTGTTTAATTTTAACATGGAACACCACGGTTAAGTGATTTTCAATAACTGAACTTGAACTTGATAACAGTCTTTGACTTGAAACGAATCAATTTGACTTCTGTTTCTTGACGTGAAATAATCTCTTCAACAATTTTAGAAACTGTCTTTCGTACAACCAAAATGTCTTAAATAATAACATCCTGGGAATTCACTTTATCTTTAAAGGCGTCGTCAACATTCACAACTTCGAAATTTAACCTTGGCGCGTATTTCCACGGTCAACTGAATTTGAATACTCTTTGACTTGAAGACTTGAGACAATTGATTTCAATAATTAGTTTCGGCTCCTTTAACTTTGAGTTAAAATTAAACTCTTCCAGATTCTTGAATAAAACAAAAACGGTCCTACCTTAGTCCAGAAGTAATAACTTTGCAGTACTCTTGTCTTTTAAATGAAGATGCTTGATTCTTCACCTTTAGCTTTGCTTCTGTTCAAACCACGAGTGAACAGAATTTTTGACTGAATTGCACATTTTAAAACATTCCTCTTTTTATTTGTCACAGATTTTTGAACAAGGCGCTTTTCCACTTGTCAAACTAAAGGAATAACATAGGATTAAAAAAAACGAAGAGAAAAAAATCTACAGAAACAAACTTCGAACTTACAATTCTGTGTTCATCACTTCATGTATTTTGAATCCTTACATAATTGGCCGCAATTGCCAGTCTTCCGTTTTCAGTGCTTCTCTACAAATGACTTTAAATTCAAAGCAAGTTTATATAACAAAACTTATGCAAATAAGAAAAACTCAATTCTCAAGGGGTTCACAACAATATTCTTTTTCCTTTTTCTTAATATTCTACTTTTCAGCAATTTAATAACTTTTTTTACAGATATTCGAGATGGTTCTCTGTCTCTACATTTACGAAAAACTTGTTTTGAACACGACATAGAATGTCTATGATTTTCCTTACACTTGGAGAGCTTAGATCGATAATATGAATTATTATCTTTATTTTTGCATTCAAAGCTAGGCACATTTTTCACAGATGCATTTGTTGTACTGAAATTATTAGATTTTGAAATGAATTCATTCTTGAAAGTACTTCTAGTATCGTATATATATTACTAGAAATGTGGTTTTCTTGCCCTGCTTTTATAGGAAATGCACAAGTTTTGTCCAGCCAATGGTCTTCTGAATTATTCCTATTTTCAGTGATGTGACGCACATTTTCATTCACATTCTCATTTGCTACATTTCTGGGTTGTTTTGCCTCCCAAAGGAGTCTTTTTGCTACATTGCTAGGTTTGTTTGTTCCCTTAAAGGAATCAAAGAACGCTATGCGGACAGGACTTCTCATCTGAAATAAACTTGGTGATGCAAACGAGCTGTTTTTGGAAAACAAACCACATAAACCTCTCCAAAATTCTTTAAAAATACAAACTTGACAAATTGATAGAAAGTTGTGCCTAATTCTAGACATAAAAGAGTTTAAATACATAGTAAAATTTATATATAAAAGAGGCAAAACTTACCTTGGAACTCACCCGAATCGTGCGAGCGAAGAAGTGAAAGCACATGGTCAGCTTCGCTTGTTTTGTCCTCGGAGTCCATCCGGAAATGATCGCGATACGAATTCTTGACGAAGTTCATTCGTCAGAAGCGCGAAGATTGTTACGCTTTCACTGACTCAAGGCCATGACAAAGTAGCGAAAGCTTTCCCAGAAGGCCTTTCGCCACAAAAACCATTTAGAAACTGACGATTGGTTAAATGGCTCACAATACAACCAGTCAGCAATTCTTAAAATTTCACCGTTTTTGCTTGCAGTTTTGCCTTTTATAATTTTAAAAATTACTAAATTCGACTGATCATGATCGTGAGAAAAAGAAAGGGACTACTCGCAGTCTAGCAATGGAGCTAAATGTTCTGTGTTTGAAGGCCAACGAAACTTAATTCAATCTAATTACACTATTCAGTTCTAAGTCTTAAGTCCTTTAAACATTAATAAAATCATTGACCAGTACATTTACCTGAAAATGCCTACCGCTAGTAATAGATAATAAACAATTCTGATAGTTCTGAAACAGTTTACTTAAGGTTACCATTCAGTTTGGAACCGATGAAACTGACCAAAATGAGATTATTAGCCTTTTGGATAAATAATTAGTTAACCTTTAAATATGTGCAAAAAAATTTACAATTGCATTTTCTAAAAGAAACAACCAGAATTCTAATTCTGAGAGGCGTAATTAACATTCACTTAGCATCTTGTAAACAGCTTAGGCCATCGTCTTGGCAGGCAAGCAAATCTTCAACCCCAAAAGTTTTGTTAAATAATTATCTGAAAATCTGTATTAATTCCTCTTTCGTGCGTGCAATGATATCAAAGCCATTCAAGCGTTTTCAAACCACCGTAAATTGAACCGACAAATATTTCGATTTATCTCGCCACACTATATCTCCCAGTTTGAAGTACCATAATCGCAACTTTCAAATCTTAAAGATAAAACTATTGTCATCTATGAACCTTAAACGAAGAATTTGCTGTGTTGAAATTGCTATATATTCAACCGAAAATTGCTTTTACGTCATCACACCAGGGTTCATAATTAAACTAATGCCGTTTCAAAATGACAGACAAGAATTTATCTTCTTCCAAACATTTGCAGATAATTGTCCTTTCACTTCGTAGTAGATATCAGTTCATCATACAAGACCTGATTTTAATTTGTGACAATTGCTTTGTACTAATGTAGATATCAGCCTTCCATCTATTACCCGCCACCCGTTACCCGCCACCCGTTACCCGCCACCCGCCACCCGTTATCCGCAGAAAAGACCTGCCGATTTTTTATTGAACATACGATAAGTAGCGGTTATTAAAGACAAAAGAAATAAATACAATTGTGAGCTGAACGCCAAGTACAAGTATACAAAAAAAGAGTTTAAAAGATAATTTTAAAAAGTCAATATACACGTTTTATTTAAGAAAGTAAACTTCAAAAATTGCTGAGGTTGGTGAGCCTCCACAACACAAACAACGTCCACAGACACAAACTCAAACACTAACACTAACAAAAATTGCTAGGGATCAGGAAATTAGAAGAACAATGCTTAAACTAGCCGTTAAGTATTGTATACAAAATTCTTATAATTTAAAATAATAACATACAGATTTCTAAGGCTATTCGAGAAAAACAAATAGTCTGGTAGCATTGGTAATCCCGTGGGCATTTCGTGAAGAAAACATGCCACCTATCTAGTTGTGTTAAGGCATGTCTAAGGAACATGAAAACAAATGTTGGCAATTTTCTAACTTGCACCGACGATCGCTATGGCATTTTTTATAAGGGGTATGCTTTTTCAGCATGGAAACGAGGCCGGATAATATAAAAGGCTAAAACTATCGTTTATTAAGACCAATTGATGCCAAACCTTACCAAGTGCGTCATCTAGGGTCATCTCACATATCCCATTCAAATATTTTTTAAGATGGTCACGTGATCACCAATGCATGAAAACGAGGCTACAAAAGGAAAAACCGGATTCTCCAGGTGGATAAGAACAGATGTTTGCCATTTAAAACGCTAATAGACAGCTAGCTGTCTCTTTGGCGATTCGATAATTACTAGAGAAATTTATTCTCGCGAATTTTATTTTCCGTAGCTAACTTAGTCAAGCAGCCGTCTCCCTGTCACGCATTAATCGGGACACATGACACTTGACAATACTAACCTGAATTAAAAGAAAGAAAAGTTGACAAATGCTGCAATCTTCAATATATAGAAGAAACTAAACGCTCGCTAAAAACAGATTTAATGAACATAGACGCAAAGCACTTTTTGCTAACCGGCCTAACCACTCTTCTAATGATATTCAACTGATCCCCAGTGAAAAAAATTTTTAGTAATAGAGATTCAGTCCGCAATGGCGCAAAGCTCGAGAAGCACATCTCATCCTCAAAGCCAATACTCTTGAACCTTATGGACTCAACATTAGAGAAGATTTGTAATTTTCTACATTTTCTACCTTTTTATTCTCTTTTGGTTTTATTCATTTATTTCTTTTTTTTTGTTATTTATTTTATTAATTTTTTGTGTGATTTACTACTTATTTGTTATTTACATGTTATATCATATTTTGTTTATTGTCTTTCAACGGTTTTAATTTTTAAGATTTTTTTACGAGCTTGACATATATTTTCGTTTTCCTATATATAACTTTTGTTTGTGTAAAGATATCCTATAACCTGATGAAGATCGGTCCGGCCGATCGAAATATAGTTACTGAAATTTATTCTCATTGTTTTTCAACTTTTCTTATATATTTCTTATCGTATATTTTACAATTTTAACGAGTCGTGTATCTTCACGTCAAGTTTTATATTTTCGCCACAAGTTTTATATTTTACAAAACAAGTCGTATTTTTTTCAACAAGTCATATATTTTATAGAACAAATCTTATATTTTCACAATAATTTGTAAATTTTGCTTATATAAGTATTTTTGTCCGCTTCGGCGCGCCATATTTCCGTGTGCTCGTTTTCTCTTCCTCTTTGTTTCAAAAATGTTTGGATAGAGTAACAAATATTCTCATAATAGTTTAAGGTTATAAATAATTTTGGAAGAACTGATAATATCCCCCTCCCCCGTGTAGTGCATACTTTATGACCATTCCCTCACGTGCTCTCACCTCGTTCTTCTGTTCTATCTATTATTTCTGCAAGTTTTTACTTCCCTCGTTTCACCTTCTAAAAATAGGTAATGCTGCCTCGACCAATCACTAAACACATTGCCCTTCCGCCACCAATCAGCGCCACAATTCTCAAAATCGGCATTCTTGCATAAAGTGTTTAGTGCACACACCTTTCTAGCTACCAAAATGACGAACAAAAATTGAAAAAATTTGAATCATATTCTGCCATTCACTTTTCCATTGAAGAGGTGAAGAAATTAACCGATGCATCAGTAATACTTTCAACCTCTCTTTTGATTGGTTACATCACATTAATTAACAGGGGTTTGAAATTTGACTGTTTTAGTAATTGCAGGGCAAGGCTAATTCGCAGACTTTTTTTCGATTTTTGTTTACTAAATAAAAGAAGGAATTCTGCCTTAAGTAACAACAGTTTTAAATTAAAATAAAACACAAAAATAATAAACATTCAAACGAAAGACCTGATTTTTTCAACTATTTATTACTCTTGCTTTGAGAGAAATTAATCGAGTCTTCAGTAAACTGTTGCACTTCGTCAGCAAAAAGATCTTCGTCTATAGGCTTGTCGGGGTCCGGGAAATAGGTGGGAAATGGAGGTGGCGTTTCGTGTTTCTTCCAAGCATCGCTAATCTCCAAAAATCCTCCTTTTTCTCCAGGAACCTGGCCCTTCACGTATAATACATGGTAGTGTGTGTTGATTCTGTACAACTGCAAATAGAAACATGTTTAACAAATAATTTAATACAATATTTTACCGACATACAGAATACAAATGATATGGCGACACTCTACTGAGCTACAGTGCTTTATTCACCTCAGTTCTATTTGTTTACCTACAATTTTTTTAAAAAAGTTTACATTCAAATAAACCTAGATTTCACTTATAAGATGTGAAAAACGTTTTAGGCAAAAAAATATATATAAACTCTATTTTTATGAGCGTCCTTAAGGCTGGTTTTCATATGTCGGGAGAGATGGACGGGGACAAAAATCGGGAGCGTTTCTATTTTCCCGAAGCGACCCAGATTTCTGCAATACTTGGCAATTATTCAACTCAAATTTGTACCCTCGGGGAAGCTGGCGATGGATTTCGCTCATTACCAATCCCCTAAATTGCTGGTTTCCAGTTCCCATTTCAAAAATAAACATGACACCAGACCTCGAAAGCATAAATGATCACAAATGCAGCTATCTAAAATCTCTTGCCGAAGACGCAAAAAAAGAAGATGGAGCGTTTATGGAGATATTCAAAGAACATAAAAAATAACGCCTGGCGAAAGATTGCTGAGTTGCTTGATTTAGAAAAATTCTCTCTTTTTTTCCAAATTTCTCTGATTCAAAACCTCTTCGTTCTTCGTTTAGTTCAGAAAAAACAAAATGAAAAATCTTGAGTTGCCAAGTGCAAGAACACGGATGTTTTAAGTACGATGCTGCGTATTAGCTTGTGTGCATCGTCTTGCTGTTACAGATAGTTCAAGTTTCAATTTTTTGCACTCCGTTTCTTTGCAGCTAAATTCATAATCGGGAGAATCTGGGAGAGACTTCTGGCAATTGTCCTATATATTGGAAAAATCTGGCACAGTCGGGAAAGATTACAATCCCCGATCGACTGGAATCTTCCCGACATATGAAAACCAGCCTTTAAGGTTAGAACTGATGTACCTTAAACTAACAATTGTAAGTTAAGTATCTTTCTATAAATTGTATTCATATTTCCCATCAACAATTACATGAAACAATGTTACTAATCAAAGCAAATCTTTCAAAATTAACAATAAATTTTAAAATGACAGAAAAAACTAAATACTACTTTCGATTAGCTTTCAGGTTGAGCAGCTATGAATGGCAACAGGTGATGCTCACAGTTAATGTACATAGTTTAAAATCTGAACTTGTAGTTTACTAAGCAATTCCAACACTCAAAAGAGGAACAATTCTGTTTCTGCTACCTTGTTAATATAAGTTGTTCAAAAGCCGAAAAATACTAAACAGGAGTTATTTTTTAGCCCATTATCTTGTTTCCAAACTAGGTGAACTCAAATTAACAAGTCTTTTACAAAAAGCTCTTTCATATAGTATCGTCGTCTAATTTAATCCAACTTCGAACATCCCTGCCTGGTGTAATGTAGATTTTTCTAGGAAAAAACATCTTGCAAAAGATGAATAACGAAATTTCATTATGGCTGAAAACTAACCTTGATAGCAAACAGGGTACAACTCTTGTTACCCATGTGTCCTGGCATCTTTTTCCCAGGCCAAATTCGACCAGGTTCCTTTGAGAAGAACAAATAATGTGTAAATAACTGAGTAACGTAAATTCAATACTCAAAAGTATAATACAATGCGTTTCAATGATATTAATAGAAGACAACTTCCCAAAAACTTCATCATAACATTAAAAGGAATAATTCATCTTCATAGTACAGTGTGTCAAACAGTGCCATAACATTGACAGGGATAATTCACATCACAATCATTATCAGAACGATTATAATTATCATCATCACAACCATTACCAACATCACAATCATCATCATGAACATTATCATCATCGTCATCACCATCATTATCACCACCACCATCATCACCTCCACCATTATCATCCTCATCATCACCACCATCATAACCCTCATCATCACCACCATTATCACCCTCATCATCATTACCATTATCACCCTCGTCATCACCACCATCATCACCTTTATTATCACCCTCATCATCAATACCATCATCACCATCATTAACACCACCACCATTATCATCACCAACATTATCACCATCATCATTATCATTATCACCTGCATCATCATCACCATCACCATCGTCATCACCAAAAGCAACATCATCATCACCATTATCATTATTAATAGCTTCAGCCTCATTTTTATTGTTATAAATGATATAAATGATTTGATTTAAATGTTAGATTACCTGCCCTCCTCCAGTTGCTCCCATTTTCCTATGTGTTTTGGTCACTCCATGTGATGCCCTTTGACCTTTCATGCCCCATCTCTTCATAACTCCTTGGAAACCTCTATCCTTCCTGTAACAATTAGGCTTTCATAACTTTTAAATTATATGGGATTGAGTGAATACATGTTGCATTCTCTGAATTATAAATAGAGAAGATTACATGGTGGCACAAAGATATGAATTTTATTTTTGAAAGGCAAAACAATATTTTACAAACAAGCGTGTAAGATTATGGAAAATAAACCACTTGGGTCCTGAATGTAGTTTTTATGAATTTTACGAGTGGCATATTTTCCTGCAAAACATTTGTGACTATATAATAAATCCATTTAACACATCATTGATCATAGACAGACTTTTCTCTTTGGAGCCTAAAACCCAAGCACAAAGATACAAGCCTCTAAGTGCAAATCTGGAGGCTGAAACCCTGACTTAAAAAATTCTTAAATATCTAAAAGATAAAAATTAAATTTTAACTAACTTTGAAATCTGGAAGTTCAGAAATGCTGTTTTAGAGTTCTCTGTGATATATGTAATGTAAAAGTGGAAATTCCTGGGAAGTTTAACTGTGTGATGGATGACTATGCACACCTAACAGTGTGAAGGATGACTATGCACACCTAACAGTGTGAAGGATGACTATGCACACCTAACAGTGTGAAGGATGACTATGCATACCTATTGTAAGCATGCAGTTCTAATGATTAATGAATCACTTACGTTGTTCCTTGTATTTTCAGATACTGTCCAGGATAAAAATGAGCAGCATAGATTGGAGTGCCTGAATGTTACAAATTATTTAATAATGACAAACAGCTGATGATTTGAGGACAATAACATTTTTGATAATTATTATTAGTTAATTTTATAATAACATCAATATCAATTGAGTCTCTAAAAGTTATATATAAAAAAGTAATAATTCAACAATTTACAATAATTGTGATTGGTCAGCCTGCTAATAAAAAATGTAACATTTATTTATAGCACTAACCCACGTTGTTGTTTCCTACTATACACAAGGGTTCAGTTTTTCAAAAGCCAATTAGTACTAACTCAGTGTTGTATGTTTAACCCACAATGTTGTTTCCTAATATACACGTACATCAGGGCCCAGTAGTTCAAATGCCAATTACACTAACCCAGGGTTAAATATTTATGTTAACCCATGGTCTTGTTTCCTATCTAATAAGGAAAGATGTGAGTTATACAATTGGGATTACCTTGTTTTACCCAAACAAAATCCAAACAAAACTCTAAAACAATCATTTTTCTTTCCTTCAAGAAAAGTTGACCAACATTTGAACCCAGCCCTGAATATCAAAGTATATTCCCCTGCTTGTAAAATTGCACTTTTTTCTAGCTCAGACCACAGACGGTATCATGATAGAAATTATGTGCAAAAGAATAAACAGCTTTATGTCAATATGTACATATTTGATTTACAGTTTAGAGTTAAAGCTTTATAAAAGTAGCAAAGACTTAAGAAAAGCTAAGCTATTTAACAATAACTTACAAAAATGATTCACTACTTTACAACAATAGTGACAAGAATAATTCTGGATTTTACATATTTTTATTTTTCTTGTAAACCCCTGCAGATTTTGAGTTTTTGGTCTCAATGTTTACAAAACCGGAACAAATTAATCCTTTCACTCCCAATCAGTTATCAACACTCAATTTCTCCTTACATAACAAATACAAAATGGGAAGTTCCAGAAAATATCCATACCCCCACCACGGACGGCATTTTGGAATTCCGAAGGAGAGGGGGGTTTCGCGGGCCTGGAATTCCGAAGGAGAGGGGAGTTTTGCGGGTCTGGAATTCCGAAGGAGAGGGGGTTTGGCGGGTCTGGATTTCCAAAGTTATGGGGTTTGTTGTGCTTAGCATTCTGAAAACAATTAGTCCATAAGAATCTTTAGAAGACACTAATCTTGTCCAAAGTCGTTTAGGTCGAAGCCGGGTTCGAAGCTGACGCCAGTCGGACAAGACTCGCAAATCGCAACGAGTGAGAATGGCAACGTGATCGTTTCTATTAACAGTTCAAGGAAAGAATAAGATACCCTGCTATCGTTGTTTGCTTCAATCCAAGAAATGAATAGTCTC
>JAOTRI020147896.1:0-10387 GCA_028564885.2 Zoanthus sanctaehelenae
ACATAAAACATTTGGTAATGAGAAAATGAGAATTGATCAAACAAGTCAAACTACTGAAGATCAAAAATAAAATTCTCCCAAACTCGCTCAATGAAAAGTGTGGGATCAAGTTGGGAGAATTCAGCAATACAACTGGGACTGAAAGAGTTAAAGTCCTTAAATAAAAAAGTATACATCTTACACCACTGTAAAATAATCTGACGCCAATGTTTTGCACTGAAGTCCATCAGAGTCACTTTCAGACTTAGCTCAAAATGTCAACATCAAATTCTTTTACTGGGGTGTTAAGTCTAATGCACTAAACATCTATTCATTAAATTTTAGTAGGAGGCAGCGTGGCACAGTGGTGAGAGTTCGGACTTTGAATGTGGAAGACCCGGGTTTAATTCCCCAACTCTGACCAGTTAATTAATCCTTTCACTCCCAATCAGTTATCAACACTCAATTTCTCCTTACATAACAAATACAAAATAAGACATTTGGTAGTGAGAAAATTAAAATTGATCAAATAAAGTAAACCTCTGAAGATTAAAAGTGAAATTCTCTCGAACTTGTTTAATGAAAAGTATGGGCTCAAGTTGGGAGATCTTAATAATTGAACTGGGACTGAAAGGATTAATCTGTCCTTGGTTATCCCATAGGCAACCCATGCTAAAGTTGTGTAAAGTTTGAAATTATGATGAAGGTTATATAAAAACTTTGTATGGCAAAATAATTTTTTAACAATAAATTGAAAAGTTGTTTTAAAAACTAATAGTAATCAAAGATGTATGGGAAGTGCTGTGAGCTCTGGTGCAGTTGTTTCCAGTTTTAGTGGTAGTTTTTCACAATAACAAAATTTACATTGACACACTGTTAACTTTTCTAATCTGATTTTTAGTTGATCTACCAGCATGTTATATTGAAGAGTATAGCTGCATGCTTGAAGTATGAATTCCTTTCCCTATTGTTGTTTCTTGCTATCCATCAGCTTATATCTTTCTTGGTGAATGAATTTTCTTCTTCACAAGTTCACAACAGGTCAGCGAACATGTCGTGTTGATGTAACTGTCATCATATATACAACAAAAAGATGTTTTTAACCAAGGTATTTTTTGCAAATTCGACCAAAAAAAACATGTTTCTTATTTGAAATTTTCATGCAGTGTGAATGTGATCTTAAACTCAAATTAATCTCAAACTATTCACCTTAAGCCCCAAAACACTGACAACTTTAATGATTTTCCAAAACTTCTCGTAATCAATGGATTAGGATATGTCAGAAGAGTGGCACATGTGGTGTTGACTTGAAAACGAGGTTTAGGTACAGACAGAATCCATAGCATCTCTACTACACTGGTCAACCCAAAACTCATTGCTGCCGTACACAGTATTTATTTTGCTGTTCGCAACAGAAATAAAGTACTTTTACCTCGATTATTTTTTATTTTGTTTGTTGTCCATGAAAGTGTAGCATTTGGAGATCATTAATGAAAGCTTTTGGGTCAGTTTCTTCCCAGTAATAATAAAGTAAAGGCTGGAAACTCGATTTCGGAACCAAGGACACACAAACCAAAATATTTTCTGTTCTGAATGTCCAGTCGCCATAAATTCTCATACTTATTTTTTACTGGGAAGAAACATCAACCCAAAAGCTTTTGGTAATTATTTCCAGATGCTATACTTCCACAGACAACAAACAAAAAACACATAATCAAGGTAAAAGTACTTTATTTCTGTTATTTTTAAATTAACTATTCAATTTATTATACAATTTTTAGCTTGGGTTGCCTGTGGGGATCCCAGTGACAAATTTATCACGCTTTGTAAATAAGCAACTGGTTTGCCTACAACCAGTTGGGATTCTTAATTGGGGAAGAGGGAGGTTTTTAATATGACACTGAAAAGCCCCTTTGGGGAGTTGTCATTAAGTGTGTATGTTATTTTTATTTATAATACCATGGACACTTTCTTCTTTTGAAACAAGAGCTGAACAAAATGTAGCTTCAAGTAAATAATTGAGCTGACACGTAATTATTCCTCCAGGGCACAAACTGACTCTGGTGAGAGTATAGATTTAACTTGGTGCTTCAACTTATTACTCTAACGATTTCTGTGAAGTAAACGAACAAAGTACCATTTGCAATTAAAACACCTAACTCTTGACAACTCTCTACCTAAGGCAAAACGATTTCTTTTAACAAGCTACAGTATAAACCTATTCAACACAACGTCACATAAAGCAAATCAATAAACTACAAAAACTTTTTTCCTTGACTGTAGTGCTTGACTAAAACGAAAAACGAAGGTAATCTATTTACAAAAGTGAATGAAAAGCCTATGAAATAGCCACCTGCAGTTCTGAATGCTTTACACGCTTACAAAACACTTATTTTTCCAGACAGCTAAACACAGAGCGACTTCAAAAATGAACTTACCTTACAGTTCAGAAGTTAACCAATAAAGGAAGAAAGCAAGAAGTTTTTCCCTTTGATAAAAAGGAACAGATTACAATCAAAAATTTCAAACCTTTCACCTCGTGGTTTGTAACTATGAACTCCCATTAAATTCTTATTCCACCCAGAACTCTTTGCGGTTGCTGAAGGTAAAGAAGGAAGTGCGAAGAGAACTGTGGGAAAGCAAAATGGCGGTTGAAATTAACATCTTTAGGAAAACACACAAATGGATTGCAGGAGAGCTAGGAATTCTTAATGACTATTGTTCAAGGTTTCCAGAAACGCAAAGAAAGATGATTTGGAATCAATTTTTGTAAAGTAAAGATCAATACCTTAAAGCTTGAAATAAAGTCAGTCAACCTCGCCTTGTTTACGCATGGTACTGACGAGATTCGAAAACAACAATTCTTGCAACTACATTCGAAGAAAGCGCACGGGTTGAGTCGAGTGGAAGATGGGAGGGTCAAACAGTAAAACGAGCGGTAAAAGATCACGTTCTGAGTCGGAAGAAGAAAAAGAGGATGGTTTGAGAGTCGTCGATGTTCCTAGACGGTAAATCATGATCAATCCTACCACTCCTTCAGACTCGATGCTTTAATTTTCTTACTTATGTTAATTTAATTACCGTATACAGAGGTCATAATACACTTAAATATTTTAGATTGTTTAAAAAAGGTTGAACTCTTACTTCAATTTCATTATCCTATATTTTCATAAGATAAATAGAAATTTTAAGCCACTATTACTAATTTTTGCCGCATGGTTTCGGTGATGACGATGACAGTTGCAGGCCACGTATTACAGCCCCAAATCCTAGTAAATAGACTAAAGCCTATTCCTAGCCCTGAATAAGTTAGGGTTAGGGTTTGGAATATTAATTGTGAGGTGGGGATTTAGTTTTCTCATGGGTCTGTAGTCTGCAATTGCCCTACACCGGCCTTTATGCCTATTTTAGTGCCTTCAAGTTGTAGTTTTTACTAGTTCAGTGTTTACCCTATGAACTTTGAGCCATGTCGGCCACATTGGCTTGGGAAAAATTTAAGAAAGCCATTTAGTCTTAATACCTGATGCTTGGCTTTGAACTAAGCATTCTTGGTGTTAGATTTTGATGCTGCCAATTTTAGTAGTTCAATTCGATCTTTCTTTAGAAAATTTGATGTCAGGTCACTTCGCCACCATGTCATTTCACCACCATCCATTTTGCCACCACGTTTGGTCATTTTGCCACCAGTGGTGAAATGACCATACTGTGGTGGCAAAAATGGCTCTCCTTATTGATTGTTTTACCTAAAACTATTTTTGAATTAAGTAAATAATTTATCCATACTACTGAAAAAAGCGGGATTCCTTATCAAGTTGACAATAGCTTTCTTTTTACAAGCTGACTTGTAAAAAACATTGAATCGACATCTATAAACATATTTCTTACTTGATTATTATAAAACTTAGGGTTAGGTGGTGAAATGGCATGGTGGAAAGTGACCACCGGTAGCAAAATTACCAAAGGTGGTGGTGAAATGGATGGTTGCAAAATGATGTGGTGGCAAAGTGACCAGTAACTGGAAATATTTTATTGCCATCCTTTAACCCTTTGACCCCTGGGAGGTTTTGCGATTTTGAACAATTTTTTGTATGAAAACAATCAATTGGCTTTCTCTAATCCATATAAGGTAAACCATGGAAACATCCCACATTGTGTAGTCCCTAGGGATCATTTTTTTAGTTTATGAGGTGATGGTGTTGTTGAAGTGTCTTGTTGCTGCTGTAGTCACCGTTATAAGTGGATTTTTGCTCATTTTCGAGCCTTTTTTTGCCTCTCTTCATTACTGGATAGCATCATGAAGCCCGAAGGTAGCATTTGGGCTAACTTGCTGAAATAAAACCAGTGAGGTGTCGCACTTTTTAGTGATTTTTACCCACTTGGTGGGTTTCCACAGGCACCAAAAGAAGTTGGCTTTGAAGCTCGAAGAGAGGAAAATTCACTAAGCAGCCAATGCATTTTTGGAAGTTTTGACGACTGAGGAACACTGCAAGCATAAAATTTTGGCAGAACTCTGTGGAGGCTCTACACTGATTACTGCAAAAAATCCTGTCTGCCGTTGTCGAAATTTTCGTGTTTCCCAGAATGCATTAGGGTTGTGCAAATGGTGGTAAACACGTTGGGGCAAGATTGGCACAAAGAGACGGTTGTAGCTTGATCTGTAAACTGAAAAAATGCTAAAAAACTACACTATAACACAGTACTAGGTCTGAATTTTGTTGTAAAAGCTGTTATGTTTGCTGGGAATGAAAATTTTATCAAAAAATCCAAAGCTAATTATCGTTGATTTTCCCGTTCCAAAAACGACGCAAAATGTATTGTTTTCAATTTTTGCATTTCAACTAAGGACTTTCTGCAGAAATGACAGTTTATTCTTGCATCACTGGCTTTCCAAACTTAAAGAAACTACTAAAGTTTGATTTTAAAACAATATTGAAACATGGTTTCTTTGTTTATGAAAGATTTAACTCTTTAACTCAGTACCATATATGTTAAGGCCTAATTTAGGCCGGTTTAGGAGTTGAAGGGTTGAGAATTTCCTGTGTAATTTTTGCCTTTGATCAATTCACAAGGTTCATGAAACCACTTCCACTTGCTATCACCCCGTGATTTTAGTAAAATCTTGCTGCATTTCCAAACAAAGATAACTTGCAACTTCTATTTTTCAAGATAACAACTAATTATTAAATAATCATTAAAAAAATTGGAGGATAAAGTCTGGATATATAACTGAATTATCTGGATAATTGAGGGTCTGCTGTATATTTTTTGTATACCAGTATAATGAAAATAGATGAATTAGCTCCATATGTGAATATAATAAGATAGTGAATTATGTTTACTTAGTATACCGCACAAGTAAATATTTTTTTTTTATCCACTCTGATTGGCCAGCTTCAAATTGATTAGCCAAGTTCTATTCACCAGCAACCTGCAAAGAAAAGTGAAATGACGTCTTCACATTTTGCTTCGTCTTTTCAGAATATGTTATAAACACAATTATTGTTAATTTTAGGTCTGCTAGTTATTCAACTTGTGTGGTATATCATAACACAATTATTCACCTCATTAATAGTGGTGGATATTAATTTCCTTGCTGCTTTGTGGTTTGGTAAATATCAGTTTGCAAATGTAATTTTTAACTTTGCTGTAGCTTTATGCTGATGTTACACGATGCAATTTTTCGTGCAACTTGTCTCACAATGGCTTTGCAAGACAAGCTGCACCAGCCATTGCAAGCCATGTTACACAGCGCAATGGCTCCTGCAACTTGAATTTTATAACTAAAATCATTGCAAAAAGTAGAACAGGATTTTACTTTCGGCAATGATGTCTGCAACTTGTCTCGCAATGATTTTAGCCATTGCATGGGGTGTTACACCCTGCAATGGCTGGTGCAACTTGTCTCGCAATGGCATTGCGAAACAAGTTTTACGAAAAATTGCCACAATGTAACATCAGCTTTAGGCTTGGGTTCAATTTCGGGTCGGACCAACAATAATTGAGGAGAAAGTGCTGCCTTTGCTCTAATATCTACAAATGGTTAGACTTTTGCATCTTTTCAGATAAGGACATTAAACCGTAGGCTTTTGGAGACTTCTGTGCTTATGTTTGTATAAAATTTTACATGTCTGTTATGTTAGGTCTTCATCCACCGTAGAGTGGTACAATTATATTTAAACAGTGCCTCGATTAGTTGGCCTTTGGCCTTGTGAAAGTAAAATTAATTGACATCTGAATAAAGTCATTATTTATTTATTATATTTGGTATTAATTATTTTTTTACAGGAAAAAGTTAAAAACAACATCTGGGTATATATTTCAGACGCTATTTATAAATGGTGAAGGAAGTGATGTTACAATAGATGCGCTAGGTAAGTACTACATATTATGTAGTAGTTTAGGTTCAATATGATTTTGAACTGGTTCAATTTATTTTGATCCAGTGCAATAATATTTCTTGCAGTGGTACAAGTTGTCTTTAACTGGTTACATTGTAACATAATTATAAAAGGGGTTTTATTTTGGGAAGTCATGATAAATAAAGCAGGGGTTTGGTTTTTTAGGGGACTATTAACGTAACAGAATATGTTAGATTATCTTCACCTTCTCACTCACCCACCCACTACTACTATTTCCTTACCTCTCCTTTTTCCCTTTTATTTGTTTTATTCTTCTATTTTCTTGCTTTTACTATTCTATACTTAACCCTTTCACTCCCAAAGTGGCCAAAAGTGGCCATAGAATACTGTACTAGTTTAAAAAATTCAATCTTTCTTAAACAAGAATACCATGTTTCAAATTTGGTTTTAAAGCAAACTTTAGTAGTTTTTTTAAGTTTGGAAAGCTAGTGATACCAGAAAAAACTGTCATTTCTGCAGAAAGTCATATGTTGAAGTGCAAAAATTGAAAAAACAGAACAGGAAAATCAACAATGTTTGGCCTTGAATATTTTGATGAAATTTTCATTCCCAGCAAACAAAACAGCTTTCACAACAAAATTCAGACCTATTACTGAGATATAGTGTACTTTTTTTAGCATTTTTTTGGTTTACTGATTGAGCTACAGCCTTTTCTTTGTGCCGATCTTACCCCAACGTGTTTCCGCTATTTTGCACAACCCAAATGCATTCTGAGAAACCAAGAAATTATGACGAAGACAGACAGCTTTTCCTGCAAAAATCATTTTTTTACTAAGTGTAGAGCCTTTACAGAGTTCTGCCAAAATTTTAAGCTTGAAGTGTTATTCAGTCATCAAAGCTGCCAAAAAAATAATGCATTGGCAGCTGAGTGAATTAGCTTCTCTTTGAGCTTCAATGCCAAATATGGATTAGAGAAAGCCAAGTGATTGTTTTGATACAAAAACGAGGGAAAAGTCAGGGAAAAACGATTTTTTTTCAAGGTCAGGGAAAAGCCAGGGAATTTTGATTTGAGGCAGAGAGAATCTTTTTTTTGTCAAGTCATTGAAAAGTCAGGGAGTTTTGTATCAAGTTTTTCCTTACTCTTCTTACTTATAAAGAATAGTTGCCTCAAGAAATATCCTTAGACAAGATTTTTATTTATTTATTTAATTTTAACATTCCCTTAATTTGAAAACTTGAGTGTTAAATAGGTTAGAATGTAAAGAAAACAGTTATATTTTATAAATTCAGAATTAAAAATAATTACTGTTAGTATTGGTTTGAAACATTACTAACAGATGCTTGTTTAAAGAGCATATTTCACGAAATTAGTTTTTCGATTTTCTACAAGATCCTTGTAAAAAACCTACTAATGCAAAGTTTGAATGAAATTCGATAATAAACTGAGAAGTTACGGTAGTTTTAATTTAAGGTTATTTTCCTATTTTTTGGCACTCTAGTTTGGTGGACTGGGACAAGACACAGGTAATGATATGTCACTAGTTCGTCATTTTGTTGGGGAGTATTCCTGCGTTCATTCCCGTCTCTCTATTTTTTTGTATAGACCAAGAAAAATAAGATGTCAGATTTTGATTCTACAGCAACTACAGCAACTTAAAGGTGACAAGTTTTGCAACAACAATTGGGAATTTTGGAACGCTATATCTTTCATTGTACTACTTTAAAACTTGACAGAAAATAATGTGTTTTTTATAATGTTCTTTTGGAAAATTGAAAAACTAATTTTGTGTCATATGATCTTTAAAGCATTTCACAGATGTAGAGCTGCTGTTTAAGTTAGGGCAAGAAAAAATAATTAGTTGTATCACAGACTTTAAATTTACTTCCATGGTTTCTAAGTTATTTGTAATTAGTGATGAACTAAAAGCACATTGTGTTTTGAAGAGTTTATTAAATGGGTAACAAGTTGGCTTGCTACTGTAATTACCCTTTCCTAGAGCCAGAGGCTGAATTGTAAATGGCACAGCGTAATAATGGTGACCTGAAGAAGCTACTGTATGCTGCTGTCTTGAAAGGCACATGTATTTGACTTGATAAAAAATCTCCTGGAGATACATTATTTGGGTCATGAGAGAGTTATGGGAAGAGAAGGGCTATGGCTATCTGAATCTTTTGGAGCAGAATTTAAGGGATCAAGCGGCAGAATTGGAGAAAACGTTAGGGGACGTTGGACAAGAAATAAGCAAAAGTATTGGTACAAGCGAGCGTAAAAGGAAAGACAAATCTGTCGAGTGTTTTCAAAATGTAATGTGAATTTTTGGTGGAAGCGCACGCATGTGTTAAACGAAGATGTGGCTCAGTCCTTTGAAGCGATTGCAAAAAGTGATGATGATTACCCATCCTGGTTTGCTGAAGGAAGAACATCACTAATACCAAAACTGGCAGAATTCACCATTGACAATCAGAGACCAATCACTTGTCTTAATACGGTATACAAGTGGTTTACTTCATGTTTGCTTGGTCCTACGGAACAGCATCTTGAAGAGTATGGTTTGATGGAAGGGTCTCAGAGGGGCGCTAAGAAGGGGTGTAGTGGAACAATAGATAATCTATTGATTGATAGGGTGGTGACAATGGACTGTCAGAGGAGAAGGCGCAATTTGAGTATGGCATGGGTTGATGTAAAGAAAGCATACGACTCGGTAAATCATGGGTGGTTAGGAGAAATGATGGTGCTACATAGGTTTCCAAAGTGGTTGTGTGAGGTAGTCTAAAAGTTGAGTAAGAGCTGGAATACGAGAATTATAGCACCTCCGAGGGATACAATCTGTCTAAACCAATTAGTGCCAGAGTAACTGACCTTTTGTATAGTGATGATCTTAAAGTATTTGCTGGATCCGAGAGCAAGTTAAACGATGTTCTGGAGTCAACACAAGTTGCTATGGAAGATATTGGGCTTCAGTGGAACCCAAGGAAGTGTGCAGTTGTCTACATAAAGAGAGGGGACCACATCCCAGAAAAATTTCGGAAGAGATATAGGTAGAGAAAGGTTACCAACTCTTGAAGAAGGTAGACAGTCCAAGTTTCTGGGTTTCCTTGGAACTCTAGTTCAGGAAGAGAAGATAGCGCTGGAGTTTGCAGCAAAGGAGTATTTGCGACGATTGTCTATTATCTGGTCCAGTCCCCTCTCAGACTATAACCGGGTTATGGCATCTAATCAATTTGCCTTGCCGTGTTAGGGTACTTAATGTGGATTCAACATCAATTGACCAATTACAGATCTGAAGACCTTGGATAGGGAAGCACGCAAGATTATTGTGGAGAATGGAGGGAAACCCCCAGGTGGTTCTATGGCTCTATTGTACCTCCTAAGAGAAAAGGGCGGAAGAGGCGTGCGATATGAACAGAGTACAAAATGACCAAGATAAAGACAGCTGTTCGACTATATGAGAACAAGGATCTGGCTATAGAAATGGTGAGGGAATTTGAGAAGAGGGCTGAATTACTGGGAAATATATCGTTAAGCAAAGATGCTGTAAAGTTTGCGGAGGAACTGGGTGTGAACCTACATCTCAAGTACCCAGATCCCGTATGTGCTATGACATGTCAAGGAAAGATTGAAAGAACGTGTAGAGGATAAGCTTGAGAGGGAAGTAGGTGGACTAGAATGGCAGGGAAAGTTGCTGAATGAGAGGAAGGATGACTCACAGTTGTGCAAGAATGGGTGTTTCAGTTGGCTGAGTACATGGAAGTTGTGTCCTTCACACATTATTGCCGGTGTGTTTGAATTGTATGAGCAACTGATGCCAACAAAGCTATATTATAGCAAAAAGACACACACGAGTTGTTCAGGGGATGGGCTGTGTGGTCAAGGAAAAGAAAGCATCTCGCACATCCTGTCCGGGTGTACTGCATTAGCTCAGAATAAGTATTTGTATGCGGATCATCAGGAGGTGCGATCCAACCGAGTTTATGCGAGGGTTGTAAATCATAAGAACAAGAAAGTCATGACTATAGAGATGAGTTGCCCATGGATTAACAACCGAGAG
>JAOTRI020147907.1:0-10387 GCA_028564885.2 Zoanthus sanctaehelenae
AGAAGATGGAAACCGTGTTTACATACTATAATGTAAAACGGTTTTTTAACCAATCAGAACGCGCGTACCATTTAAATGATTTTATAATATACGATCACACAAACAAAAAGTGTCTAACACTTTCTGTAAATAGTACTAATTGACACCTATTAAGTAGTGCTTCCCCACATATAGTTATTGTGTTTTGAGAGACTGTTGTGACACTGCTCTAGCCATATGAACTAAGCATGAAAAAGTACGTTGCATGTTTATCATTTTGAAATATAATGGCAAAATAGAAAAACTGAAAAACAGAAGAAAGGAAGATCACCTGACTTTCACAAGTTGCCTCCACGCTCTATGGTACTTACCATTTATCAATACTACTATGGTTATCAGAGTAAGTGGAATGGAGGGAAGGAAAGAAAAAAATGTTGAGATGAAAGGGGATATAAGAGGTCAACATTATGAAATACAGAAAGGACAAAGCAAGCAAGAAAGGAAGTAAGGAATCAAAGATCAGAACTAAATTTAGAAGAAAGGAAAAAGCGAAGCAAACAAGAGATTAAGTAGAGGCGACAAAAAGCAACAAAGATACCAAAAGTTAAAAATAAAACTAAAAAGGAAACTAAAAAACAAAAATGTGAAGAAAGCGTGAGAAGGGGAAAAGCATGGAAGCAAAAAACAAGAATAAGCTTAATGGCACGGAAAGGTGGAAGCATTGAAACAAAAAAGCAAAAGAAAATATATCTAAAATGTAAAGATGAAACGCAAAGAAGAGAAAAAAGATAAAATACGAGGCTAATGGGAAGAAGGAGAGAAAAGGAGGACGAGATATTTCAAAGGCTGATAATTAAAGAACTGTATTTTAAATAACCGCTAAAAATTCAAACTGTATATCTAAATATTGTGTTTTTACTCACCCATCTAAAATCTTTTCCATCGAATTTTCTAGCGTTTGTGAATACGACAGTTCTAGCCGGCATGTTGAGTCCAAGGGCAAATGTCTCTGTAGCAAACAGAGCCTAAAATATGTTTGAAATATTCAGTTTAAGTTAATACCACGAACTAAACAACAGTTGTTTTAAGATTTCCATACGTTAACTACATATCCTGTATAAATGATACACCTGCTGGTATTTCTGTCTCACCTTTATCAATCCTTCTGAGAAAAGAATTTCTATTGTTTCTTTAAGAATCGGTAGCAGACCAGAGTGATGAATGCCAATCCCTCGTTTAAGCAACGGCAAAACATGTTCAACCTGTAAAACGAGATTTACTAACTTTGTTTACAAAGAAGTAGAAACTGATTTGAATGTGTCTTGTTAAAGAATAAAAAAGGGCGCGTTCACACGGCAGTCTTTAAATTACGTAGAGCGCTTTCACACGACAGTCTTTTAACCATGGTTACTAAAGTTCCAGACTAATCACTGAGCAATGACGGGTTCGATTTTTCCGTGAAATTGTCAACAATCGAAACCGCAAATTTCTTGAAGTACTTAATCAAAACTACGACCTGACAAACGGGGTGCTGCCATTGTTCGAGTAAACTAATAAACGTTACTTGAAAGCAGATTTTAGATATTGCAGGGGGTAAGGACTTTAACAATTCTCAGAGGATCAACCAGCATTCGGAGCGAATCTTATCCTGACGTTTTAAACAGTTTAACCATGGTTCCAGAGGCCGTGTGAACGTCATATTGTAAAAATTTATCATATTTTGTATTTATACTAGTACCACATATTTTACTTTTCATTAAACTGATGATGGCATAAGTATGCCGAAACATGATAATATATGATAATACTTTTTTTCCTGTTTCTTTTAACTAACAACAATTTCTGATTTCCTTCTACAGGGTCCACACTGAGAATAACGAACTAAATTGAATGACTTTTCTAAGATTCTTTTCTTGACCCCGCAATGTCGAGAAATCATATATATTATATATACAGTCTTGGAAGGGCGAAACGAAATCTAAAGGAGAACTATAATTGCGGGCGAGCAAAAGCGAGACCGCAGACTAATCTATACTTTGGTGTTCCGTGGCACTTTCTTAAATTGTACAGCGCTGGAGCCGACTTCAAGAAAAATGTGGGCACATTCTTTGTATTCCTTTGTTCTTCCAACTGGAATGAATGATATGCAGCAAACGGCAGAGCAAAGACCCTGGTGTTGAGTTCAAGGTCCGGGACATAAACTTTCACGTGAATGAGCAAAATTAATGTAATTTTCCGAAGCACATGTTACGTTCAGCGTTCACTCGTACAAGCAACGACGAAGGGCAGAACTGATAGGCTAAACTGCAAATTTTCGGGAAGATACGAGTTTTTTGCAAAGTTTATGGTTCACAAAATGAAACGCTTTTTTCCAGTTCTCTCAAGTAATTTCATGTTCTTAAAGAGACCAGTACGTACTTTGTCTTCTGAAAGCTTTCATATAAGTTTGGTTGCATCAAGAGGTCGACCCAGTTTGCTTATTACAACAGAAAACTACACAATACCAAAATGAATCAGAACAATCACGGTTGCTATCAAAGTTCCGCTAGAGCATCGCGAGCAGAATATCTGCATTTTGTTCTGTTTCATTATTGTTGATCTTGTACACATGTTTCAGTCTGTAATTTACTATTTATGGACACTTGTTACTGCTTTGACTTATGTCAGCAATTACGTTTATTTTCAATAAAAATTTCATTCCATTTATACGGCGTCTCCTTTGCGTCGACTCCATTGGGTATTCATTAAGTTTTGCTTCTTGTCCTCCTTCCAAGAGTACAGATAGTTTTCCCATCTCCCTCTAAGACTTACAATTCTAAATTCCAATTCAGTTATAATAGTCACTTGAGTAAAAAAATACTCTTTGCATGTTCTACCTCTAAAATTCAAAAGTAATCATTTCTTTCAACGTCACACATGAAGCTGACGAAGTCTGAAAACACTTAAGAAATATAAGCCACAAGATCGGCCAAGAAATACAGCCCGTATTTGCAAGTATCGGCCAAGAAATACAGCCCGTATTTGCAAGTAAAAAGATCGAGAGTCAGTTGACGAGGTGCGAAAAAAGCCAACAATCATAAGCCAAAATTTCAATGTGACATGTGCGATGCATGCTATGTGGGTTTTACCCAGCGCCATCTACATCAAGAATAGAAGAACACAAGAGACCCTCATCATTTATTGGAAAACATATTATATTTCATTCTTAACGTTCAATCAGACTCTATAAAGCAAAACTGTTTATCTGACCTTGGTTTGATTACCATCGTTTCGTTTCATTTGTTTGTTTTTTCTTTGTTTGTTTGTTTTCTTTTGTTTTGCTAGTCATAATTATGTGTATATTACATAGATTACAGTTCTCCTTTATATTTTGCTTCGCGCTTCCAAGTCTGTATAAATTATGGTAATGCAACTTGATGTTGCCGAAACGTCAGTTTTTATCGTTAGTGCATGTTTGTTTTAAAATTACTATTATTATTATTTTTACTTATTCTTTAGTATTAGCTGTGTTCACATAAAATAGTGGATATATTGCTTTTTATTGACACAATTTTCTGGTCTGGTCAGAATTCAAACCCAGAACCTTATACAGAAAGAGTTATAGGTAGTAGGATCATATAAATAAAGCGCTAATTAGCCACCCAACTTCATCAAAACTAAACCATGATTCACAAACCTGTGGCAGTTTTTTATCTTCGTCTGAAAGGCAGTCGATGGCATTATTGAAAACCTCTTCAACCAATGTTTTCTCTTGTGCTGAAGCAACAACAAAATAACTCGTATGATTGCAGCAAAGCTTATCAAGATATTAACATTAACCTTGTAAACTACAATAAAAAACCTTTAATTTTACAATCGACAACTTTTTCGAATCAAGGAAAAACATTAAATAGAAAAAAATCTCACAAAATGAAAACTTCAGAAGATCACATCGGTAAATGTGTTCAAACTCACTTTACAAGAATAGACAGGGTGAAAACCTAAGACCGGTACTATTTGCCAAACTAACTTGCATAAAATTACATGTCAAAGATTCTCGAGATGTAAGATATAGTGTTCTAGACATGAATAAGTTGGGAAGATATCTGTTTTCAAGCTCCAAGGTCCCCAGTTCAATCCTGGCACATTGCCTAGATTCGAATATTTGTGTGACCTTCTTTTCCGCCTAAGTCAACTCAGCTTTCCATCCTCCCGGGGTAGGTAAATGAGTACCAACGTCTGCTGGGAGCTAACTTGCGATGGGTTAGTGTCCCGTCCAGGGGGAGTTGAAGACTGTTATCCGCTTGGGCCACTAGGCTCGTAAAAGCATTTAGCTCGCTTAGATTTTAGTACAAAGAGTAGATAGAAGAGTTCATAAATTATTACAATATTTGGTATTGTAAGCTCTTATGTCAGTAATCTAATCTTTTAAATCAAACGTATAATGTTCGAAAATATTGCTTCACTTCACTTCAATCGACTCACATAGAACAAAAAAAAGGTAATAAGTGTTGGATTCCTGCCAAAATGCAAGAAGATGCTTGTTTGGGGTGCAAAAATCTCAATCTTACTAGCCACAGTCTAATGTTTAATTACGCGGCACGGAACCTGGCGTGAAAGTCTACTTTGCCTGGGTCGCAGAAGTGGAACGCACAACTGATGACCATTAACATGACTATCTAAAGCAAAGGATAATTAATGTTCCACAGCCAAAACCAAATACCCAAATAAATTATCTTGGAACAAAAAGGAACGATAGACGGCTAGAAGCGTTCACTAGGCTATCTAAATGAACTTTGTGTAATTTAAGTCACACCACGTACCAGAGTTGAAGTCTAACTTGGACATTTGAAGTGCATACGCTTCGCACTCTTTCTTACTAAAGCTGAAGATGATGACTGGCTGAAAGCTCCTTTCCATGATCATCTTCACTATCTTGAACACATTCGACGGTCCTTACAACAAAAATATTTGAATATAACAAATAAATCACCTAGTTCTATGTTTAAGAAACATATTTCGATTTACATGTTACCCCTACTATTGATGTCGGCCTAGATAAATATATTTCTTTATGGAAATTCTAATTAAATTTTCTTTAACTTTCATTCTGGAAATTCTTATCAAAATTCATTTAAAACCTGATGACGCTCAAATCGACTATAAACGTTTGTTATTCTAACATTTTGTAACGTTTGTAGCAAAACACTTTCAAACAAAATGCCGAAAATCTTGATAATTAGAAATCCTTGATAATCCGAAATTCTTCATAATCCGAAACTCTTGATAATTTTCAAAACTATTTTTTTTCTTGAATACATATATATTTTTTCTAATATTAAAGCGAGATAAAACGGAATTTCCTTGGTCTTCTCTCTATTCCACTTTAAATACTTCGTCCACTATTATCATTGCTGTATGAATGTAATTGCAAGAAATAAAAACTACCAAGAAAATTGACTACTCCGAAACAACGGCGCCCCTCGGCCACCATTTCTCACCTTTTGTTCCTCCTCTTCTTCCCTTTCTTGAACCAGGGTCATTTCCTCCTTCTTTGATGACAGCCATCGCCTTCTGAAAGTTTTCCTCCCTAAAGTCTCCCTGAAACCGCACAAAAATATTTAAAGGTTAGCTACTGAATACGAGTGGTTTGTTTACAAATACACCAACGTGCTGGTGAGAAAATTGTTTACAAATACACCAAGGTGCTGGTGAGAAAATTGTTTACAAATACACCAACGTGCTAGCGAGAAAATTGTTTACAAATACACCAACGTGCTGGTGAGAAAATTGTTTACAAATACACCAACGTGCTGGTGAGAAAATTGTTTACAAAATAATTAATACACCAACGTGCTGGTGAGAAAATTGTTTCGGAATGTGTGTTGTTGCTAGCTGCAAATCGCCAAGGTTTCAAACCGGTTGTACACAGTTTATTCAACAATTACTTAGTTGATGTACAAATGGATAGCGTTAGAAATCTAATATAAGAACAATATGAAATAAGAACATACATTTTTACACACCTATTGGTGTATCTCAAATTCCGCGACTAGTATTTGAAGTTAATATCATAAATTGTTACTATTACGTCATAATTACTTTACACGAAATTCTTTCGTATTCGAACAAAACATTCCCTAGCCACTTAAAAGAAATTTACATTTAAAATTGTTTTTGTAAAACAGACTGTTTCAGATTTATAAAGTCATTTTTGTATCAGAAATTGTTCGTTTAGTTTTTCATACTTTAATTCTTTTCATTCAGTACTACAACAATCAGTTTATTGACTGCTCTCCCCACCGTACCGTACCAAGTTTCCAGTTTCCTCTTATCTCACTGGTGTTTTGAATAAGAACTACATCGCCTTCTTTGAGGTTTTGCTTCGCGGTATGTCATTTGGGTTGAATTAGTAGGCTTGGAAAGTAATCCCTGGTCAAAGCTTTCCAGAAATAATTAACAAATTCAAAATGATGACGGAGATTAAGATTTCTTGGAAAGAACAACTTGGTACCCTTGATGTCGCTCTTCCATAATAAATTATTGCGACAAGTATGTACGTTCCATCATCAGGTGAGGTGGGATGTCTTCCAATTGGTCTCTCGTTGACAAGGTTTGCAACCTCAAAGCAAAGTGTTGGGAGTTCCGAGAATGCCATGACATGATCACCAGTGATCATAATTAATTATTATTACGTCATCATTACTTTACACGAAATTCTTTCGTATTAGAACCAAACAATAATTACAAACTGAAGGTGACTGAGTTCACTGCGTTCCAAGGCAAAACTTAACAATCTTGAAACAAGAGTTTGAACAAATAGGAATCTGGTTAAACAAATATGTCTTCTTATTTTATTTACCTTCTCATCAACAACAAGAAATAGACCATCGCCTCCAGCTGGGAAGATATAATGCTGAAGCGGGGTGGGCCGGAAGTCTGTGTACACTACATGACAAGGCTGTAGAAGGGATTAACATGTTAGCATGCAAAGAAAGTAATGAAAAAAGAAAGGAAGGAGTAATTTGAAGAAGAAAAAGAATAAAGAAATGAACCCTTTCAGTACCAATAACTCATCAAAACCAAGTTACATAACAAAATAAACCATTTGGTAATGAAAAATTGAGAATTGATCAAACAAAGCAAACTACAAAAGATCAAAAGTAATTCTCACAGTCTTTCTCAATGAAAAGTATGGGAACAAGTTGGGAGAATTTAGCAATATAACTGGACAAGGACTGAAAAGGTTACGAATCGAACGGAGATGTGTTAGCAGAAAGTAGTGAAAGTGAAGAAGGATGAGCTGAAATAGGGGTTCTGTGTGAGAAGACGGGATGGGAAAAGGAAAATTTGCTGAGAAAAGTGAGGATGGGTGGAAGTAAAAGAGGGTACAGTGACAAAAGAACTCAAAAGGGGTAGGAACGAGGTGTGTAGGACAAAGGTTTACAAAGGGAAAATTCTGTAGTCTTAAGGGTGGAAAGGTGGAAGATAAGGAGGGGGAAGCAAGTAGGAAAGATGACAGAGAAATTCAGAGGCGGTAGGTGGGGAGGTATGTGGGGAAGGGTTTGAGAAAAGGGAATGGAAAGTTAGATAGAAAAAGCAGAGTATAAGAAAAACGAAAGGGAAGTACTTATAAGGGATAGAGAGACTGAAAAACGAGAGCAATGCTATCCCATACCTGGCAGAGAAATGATAATGTAGGAAAAGGGATTGTCAATTGAGATAGAGAGAAGCAAGGAGGAAAGGTTATGTGAAGGAAAGTTAGGAGGAAGGAAATGTGTACTATGAAGCCGTAAAACACAAGCAAAATAATTTAACTTTAGTTACTTGTTTGTGTAAATGTGCAATCCACATGGCAAACTGTGAAGCATTGGGGATAGTTGCTGACAGGAACACATAATGTACATTGTCTGGCAAAAGGATTATCGTTTCTTCCCATACAACACCACGCTCTGATAAAAACAAAACACAATGGAACTTTTTGATATTTTTCCATACTGGTCATAAATAGGGTTAAATTTAACTTACTGACACAAAACTGTCTGAAATTGAATACAAACTTAAGACAGAAAACAGCAGTAAAACATAAAACATAATTAAAATTCAAATGAATGAAAGTATTGACAAAACTAGCAATCATGTGAAACTTGCACTGTCTACATTGACAATAAAGTTACCTAATAATGAGACGCCTTCTGAGCAATCTGCACATCCACTTAGAAGAGAATGTGCATGGCAGTGAGTAGATGTTTGCAGTCATTGGTAAGAAAAGGTTCCCTGCAGTGGCTTAATCATGTCAAGCAAATGGAGCCAGTTTGTATCTCCTCAAACATTTTTTATGACAACCTTTGTCAGGGTACTACTAACACTTATACAAGCTTGCTCATTCCTCAGACACAATAATTATTTATGAAGTCTAGAAGAGCACTACCACCATGACACTTGAGTAATCTAGGTAGAAAATCACTCAGTCTGGCATCTAACGTGAAAAACTGAAGAAGCTGAAGAAGCAAGAAACGTATCAAGAATCAAGCAAGAATCATTAACAAAAAAGGAAAGATAGGCAGCAACAGCTGCAGTGGCCATACAAATTTGTGTTCAGCAAATGTAACAAAGAAAACTTTCTAGGTGCAGGTCAAACTTTACAGCCACTTTTGAAAGTGCCAAAACAAGTAACTTTAAGCAAGATATTAGGCCACCATCCCTTACAGACTTAAGGCTGGCCCCTTTCCTTAGAGAAGAATCCAAGAATCCAAGATTCTAAATAGTTTGTGGGGTTAATCCAATAGCTTATTGCTAAGAGATGCAGAGAGTCTCCCATTGTATGTGGCAGCTCTTGATCTAAAAACAAGCAGATTGTAGAAACTTAAGGAAGAGTGAGAATGGATATATCTAACATTATTATATATTAAATATTTATTTCCTGCAAATCATTGTCCTGATTATTTACAATTAATAAACATAATGGTTTAAGCCTTTACACCTAAGTTTTCTATATTAGATTCTCATACCTTTATCTCTCATGTAGTGGATTTCGTCAAATATAACCCAAGCAACTTCTCTCATGATCTGCAAAATATCAAAGCAGGTAAGGATAGAAGCTGGACAGGTTGATTTTTGGCAAAAATTATTTTGAACCTAAGGTAATTAATTTTTAGAAAAGCTATTTGACTATGTATATCATCTCGTTAGCCTAGTTGATATGACACCAGACTGAGTCTATCGTGTGGGAGGCTGGGGTTCAATTCCAGACCAAAAGGTAAAGGTAAATAGTACTATCAATTTTGAATCCTTTACTAGCCAATTTAAAATTAATTTTTTTGTTTATTTTAATAATAAACAAAACATAACTTTTGTACAAAAATTACAAACAATAACATATTCATATAATTATAAAACTTTGAAACTAAGATAAAGAATAATTACTATCTATTAAATGCTATTCTAGCACAAAAATCTTCAAGTTTACAGTTTTATCATCATGGTACAGTAACTGACAATTTTTTGGTGCATGATTTACCTCTGAGCCACGATAAAGCATACTTCTCAAAATCTAAAAAGCAATTCAAGTGTCAGTATTAATGAATATAATTATGTACTTTAATGAAATTGCTGTTATTCACATAGTGCTTAAAGTTAGTACAGATTCTTCCATAGCATAGTACACAGTGCTATCTCTGGTTACTTTAAGTTGTAGTTATTGAGCTAGTGTAGACGAGTCTTTAACTGACCCCCAGGAAGGGGGTTCAAAGCCACCCACTGCATGCTTATTATTTAACTCCAGTAACATTCATCATTTGAATCCCTGTTTCCTTCAATTCCAACATTTTCAATAGGTCCCCTGTTCTCATTTTCACTGTCAGCTTTGCACCACACATTGCTCTCACCATTGCTCCCTTAGTCCTTCTCAAAATTTCAATCTGATTTTCCCTCAAACACGATATGTGTAACATTGACCAGTGATCTTACATACGCAACTCCAGACATTTGAATTTACATCATTGATAGTATTGTACAAAAGTCTACCTCTGTAGTCATGACAAGTGCACTTGCACTGGGGTTAATTGTCACATCTCCTGTCATCAGACCAACATCTTGAAACTCTTCATATAGCTCCCTGTACTTCTGATTACTCAATGCCTACAACAACAAAATTAATAATCCATTTTATAATTAACATTTTATATTTCGCACGCCCTGATTGGCTGAAGCAGCATACTTTATCAGAGTACAAGATGTACGATGTACCTTATAGGAGTACAGATGTACACTGCTTATGCCACCTCTGTTCGCTTTCGATTTGCTTGAAAAAAGTTTGTTTTGTAAATTGCGCGAATTCGAGGAAATTAATCAATTTCTTAATCATAAAACAAATAAAGAAGCCTCGCCTGTGATCTGTTCTGTTGTAAAGCACTTAGGAAGCGGATAG
>JAOTRI020147918.1:0-10386 GCA_028564885.2 Zoanthus sanctaehelenae
TTGTAAAGCGCCTTTGAGCATATCCATATGGAAAGGGCGCTATATAAATCCTAAGTTATTATTATTATTATTATTATGTTAGAGCAAAGGCAGCACTTTCTCCTCAATTATTTTAAGACCCTGAGTGGAATCTCCCGCACAGTAGACTGGCGCCTTACCAACTGGGCTAACCAGGCGGCGGGATTTCAGCACATGTGAGGATGTCATTGTTGGACACATGATCTTGCCATTTGATGCCCAGGATACGCCTCAGATAGCGCATGTGAAAGGTGTTGAGTCGGTGTTCGTGGCACATGTAGGTGGTCCAAGTCTCGCTGCCGCAAACAAGCGTGCTGAGGATGCATGCCTGGTACACATGAGTGATTAGGTTATTGTCCCACATCTGTTTTCTCAGCTTCGACAAAGTGGCAGCGGGCCTTTCCAATGCATTGATTTCCGTATTCATATTCTAAGAGATGGTGGAGCCGAGGTAAACAAACTCATCCACCATTTCCAGGGAATGGTCGTCGATCTTGATGCAGGGAGCGTAGCTGACGTCTTGAGAACACACATTCGTTTTTTTTTATGCCGATTGTGAGGCCGAAATTCTTGCAGGCTTAGCCGTCTTCAGTGTGTGCTGCAAGAGCTGCGTCGTCTGCAAAGAGCATCTCTCGAATGAGGACTACTGTCACTTTTGTTTTGGCGCTGAATAGCTTTTCATCTGAGCATGTGTGGAAGTATACGCCATCAGATGATGACTTGAAGGCGTATGACAACAGAAGGGAGAAGAAGATCCTAAACAGTGTTGGAGTGAGGATACAGCCTTGTTTCACTCCACTCTTGATGAGAAATGGATCAGACCATGATCCATCGTAACTGTCACAGTACTGTCATATTAAGTACATTATAATACATTTGATATCTTCTATCAATAGTTTTTTTTTGTACAAATATAACTTTATATATCTACTGTTTAACGCGAAAACGTATGGTTAATTTAGGCACTAGGCATTCACGAACCAGATTCACAAATAGTTTAAAAAAGCACAATACAATAAATACAGTACTGTATATCAAGGTTTGTGTGGCACTATCAGTTACTTGCAAACTAAACATTCTGCAACAAACCCAAAAGTTCCGTTCTTAGAAAAGAAAATATTTTAGCAATCCGTCAAAGTTTGATATTTCTTAAGATAATAAATTCTGCAAGATTTTGCTGTATACCATCACTCTGAAGTATCATTTTTTCATTATTATACAAAAAGTACTTTTTTGCTGAAAATCAACAGTTTTTCCGCAAAAGAGAAACCAATTTAAAAAAATGCATTTTTGGAAAAACCCATTCTATTTTGGAACGCGTTGGTCTGAGCATGCTTTAGGGCATCCTGTATTTAAGGGAAGTTCTACCTAAGTTGAAACGAGGGACATTATACTTAATAATATTACGTAAATTGTATCCATGATTCCTGGTAATATAAGCCTCTAGTACGGTACACAACAGATTTTCCCAAACTAAATTTAAGGCTAAAAGAAGGCAACGACGATTACTAAATAACCATAAACTGCGTCGGTGTTTTAAAGAAATCTCAAGCTGCTGCCCTCCATGGCGAAAAAATGAAGTATGGAACATTGCCGTGAAAATGAAGTGGAAAAAGTATTAAAATAATGCATCATAACAAACAATTGTAATTGAAATAAAGAGTTTTTTTTACGTTATTTAGCCGATACAAAGCCCAAAAACCATAATCATTGGCAGTGACCGTGCAACAGGAAGGCCGTGGGCACGAAACTTAAAATGAACTTTTCAGATTTGGCACATACTTGCGACAATTACAAATAATTTGCAGTTCTGTAAACAAGATAAAACCAAGCAATCCATTACATTAATAGATATATCTTATTAGACAGTTTAGTATGTAGTATCGCTGGATATTTTTACGAGCCCAAAGGGCGAGTCAAAATACACAGGACGAATAAAAATATCAGCCATACTACATACTTAACTGTCTAATAAGTGATTTATTATCCAATTTTTTTTCGAGAAAAAATAAAAACAAAATTCTGCGACGCGCGCGGTAAAACAAGTTTTCTGGAGTACAAATATCGCTCGAAATGTGAAATACGGCTGGATATTTGTACTCGCCCCAGACCCTCTCATGGTGTTATTTGTACGGTTATTCGTGCAGTTGGATAATAAGACTTGTTATCTAATTATTGAAATGAGAACCATAATTATAGTACTTTAGTTTTCTTAAGTTTGCGATTTAAATCATTGATTTAACATTAAAAATACTGTTGTAAATGTAATTAAACCTTTTTTTTTTCTGTTTAATAAGTCTTTAGAATAAAATATTAAAATCTTACATCATGGTTATTGTACAACTCTAGGGATATTTGTACAGTCATGAACTACTGGAAATAATTATACTCCAAGTATCCAGGATCATACAAACTTATGGCCTCAAAATCAAGAAAAACCCTTTTATTTAAAACATAATTATATGGCAACTACCTTTGTCAACCTTTCTAAAACATTTGTTTGCCAAAGACTAAAAAACCTTAGCGTGGAGCATTGGTTATGTATCTCCATTGTTGTTTTCAGTTTAATGCTTGACGTGTACATCAAGTTACAGTAATATTAATTTAGCTCTCACAAAATTTTGCTGCATTCAATTCCTGTTTGGTCCGCAGAAGATTTTTCTTCTGAGAAAAATAACCTCTTGTCAACATGAGCTTTTTATTCTATTAAGTTATTTCTAAGCTGAAGATATAAATTTATTCAACCTAATTTATTTAATTAAAATAAATTGCTTAATTGGAGATTTGCATTTTGTAACAGGTATTTGAGGAGAAAAACATGTTGTTCCAGTGTTTTAAAACAGTTGTCCATTCTTTAGAACGTCTTCTTGCATTTCACCGTTATCTTGTTGTCACTGGTATGTTCTCAGTATTTATTATTGAGTTATAAATTTATTATGAATCAAAATATTGATCTAAATGGACAGAGAAGCATTAGCCTTAGTTAGTAATTAAAAAACTTTCAACATAGCTACATAGATTGGAGGGGTCACCGTCAGACCAGGGGCTGGGGAGGAGAGTGGTGGGTGATCTGTCACCCTATTTTTTTCAGGGGGCATTTTGAGATCATAATTAAAAAACCAAAAACCGAGAGATAGAACTTGATGGGAGTTAAATGGTGCAACAATAGTTTTCTCTGATATATAGCACTAAAATTAATACTGTGCATGGACACATATTTTGATAATCAAAGAAAAAAAATTGGTATTTTTGTTAGATTGTTAGTCCTCTCTTAAGATTTCAGATGACTTGCCTCACCCCACCCCCCTATACTAAAAAATCAGAGCAATGTCCATTTTGATAAAGATCCACATTGCAGATTGTATATTATGTTGTGGTTCAATTTTTTATTTGGCGTAATTTTATTTAGTTCAATATGATTTTAAAAATAGATTGTTATTCATTGTGGCTGTTACTGAATAAATAAACTATTTTTTCCTTTTGTCTCACGACAAGTCACTTTGATGTTGTTTGCAACAATTTAGAAAACACCAGAGCCAGCGATGATTGAAAAACAAGTGGACGTCTGAGAAAAATGAAAAAAATAGCCATCTACTGAAATTAGCCAATCACAACAAACCACCACCATACAGTACATAATGCTGTACCAAACCAGTCGACCCCATCGCCTGAAGACTAGCAGTAGCAGTCGAAACATTGTGAACAATACGAAAGTGACTTGTGAGACAAAAGAAAAAATAGTTAGTTTATTAGTTCAATATGGTTCATTTTTTTCAAACCAGTTAAAATTTTTAAAAAACTCTAACCCTAACCCTCCTCCTACCACCCTACTCACTCCCCGCCCACCCACTGACCATTTTTTACTTACCTTTTCTTCTTTTATACTTCTACAACCACTTTCTACTTACCTTTTTTCTATTCTACTTTTATTTTTTCCTCTATTTTTTCCCTTTTTTCTCTTTTTGTTAATACCATCTTATACCTCAACACCTTTTCTATTTTGGAATACCCCAAAATTTGAAGTACATCACAGTTGGATTTGTTCGGATCTGTAGTCCTGCTTCATCACCACTTGACCACACAAGCAACCGTTGCTAGCATACCAATTTTTCTACTACTGTAGGTACAGTATCACTAGTTATTGTTCTGAGAGTGATATATGAGAGAAATAAACTAGTTTTAAAAAATAAACTGGTTTAAAAAAAAATGAACCAAAAAAATTTTGAACCTCAACATAAATTATATATATCAGTTGACATGTTTCAGCATGCCACATGCCATAACCAGAATAATGAAATTAAGTATTTCACATACTGTAGCTAATGAATCGAAAAGAAATTGAAATAATGGAACATGTGGTAATAATTAAAGGACATACTTACAATGGAAGATTAAAGTGGCAGTTTTAAATTAAGAATTAAAAGTTGTGATGGCTTCTTTCAAAGGATATTTGCAAGATGCTTGCAGCCTGACCTAGAATGGAAAAAACAGACATCTAGATAAAGTCTCATACATACATGTGTACATTATTTGATGTCTTATGAAAGTTGTCAGCAGAAATGCACACATGACTGCTTTTCTATCCTAGATAATGCTGCAATTATCTCTTGCATACAGAATATAAAGCTATAGCTTCAAGGCAACCACATGCAAAGTTCTGCATTATTTTATGTTTGTGGGTGTTTATTGCACTTGTGTGTGATACAGTATGAAACCCAGTTCTTCTCAGCCACTAGTCACTTGTCACTTTTATATATATGTGTTGTAGTTCAAGTTCAATATGATTTTAAACTGACTCAATTTTTTTTGATCCAGTGCAATATTTCTTGGCACTGGTTTAAGTTGTATTGAACTGGTACAACCCATTTTTTCAAACCAGTTAATTATTTTTCTCTTATCCACCTCAGACCAATTGCTAGCGATACCTAGAAAAATTGATATGCGGTTGTTTGCTTGATCAAGTTGGGGTGCAAACAAATCCAAAAGTTAGTAGTTCAAATGTGGGTGTGTTCCAAATTAAAAAAATAAAGAAAAAAAGTATTTCAGTATAAGATGGTAAGAACAAAATGGAAATAAAAGGAGAAGAAAATAGAAGAAAAAAGGAGAGCTAAGTATTAGTGGTGGGTGGTTGAGTGGGTTAGTGGTGGGTGGTTGAGTGGGTTAGTGGTGGGTGGTTGAGTGGGTTAGTGGTGGGTGGTTGAGTGAGGAGTGAGAAGATGAAGGTCATTTAATATATTCTGTTCTTTGAAACCCCCCTAAAAAACCAGGCCCCTGTTTTATTTATGACTCCCCAAAATAAAACCCTTTTTATAATGTCAGATTGTACCAGTTTAAGACAACTTGTACCTGTGCAAGAAATATTGCTCTGGATCATAATAAATAATTATTGAACCAGTTAAAAATCATATTGAACCTGAACTACAACATATTACTGAAATAAAAAGTGAACCCACACGCTCTGTTCAGTTATAGAACCATGCGTGAATTTAAAGTTCATCAATGAAGTGCTGAGAGAAAAACGAGCCACACTGGCAAGCTTAAAATTCCCCCTGTTAGTCTATAATTGAACAGAGCAAGCAGGGCAAGATTTTTTATTTCTTTTATAAAATAAGCTGTCGCCAGAGACAAGTCAAAACTAATAAAACCAGCTATGCATGAGAAATAGTTTCCTTTATTATACAGGGCCCCTATGGATACCAGCCTATGATTGAATGGGCTACCCTGTCTAAATAAAGTCTTGATACTAAGTAAGTACTACATATGATCAGCAGTGCAACCAAACTGTATCACAAGCATTTCCGTACTCATGATACATAATTATGATCAGTGGCTCAAATCTAAATACATTTTAAAAAGGCCAAAAATATAATAGTATTGTCACTATAACAGTACAGTATACTCCCAACACTCAATTACTATAGTTGGTTTGTACTGTTTTCAGCTTTGGAGTGCAAAAGATTTATTCAGATCCTGATGTCTGAAGATGTGGACATATCATTAATGTTCTTAAGTTCACTGGCAAACATGCTCAGGATTAACAGGTACATGAACCGCGAGCACAGCTTGCAGAATACAGGATACAAACTTTTACAGTATATTAAGTAGGTGTGTGAAAAAACACTTTTCGTGGCCTTAGGTAATCGCAGCCATGATAGGCCATTTGCAGGAACTGTTTTAATGTATTAGGGAACAAATAATCACATAAACTTTATGTGATTATTTGTTCCCTAATACATTAATTGTTTCATGGCGATTGTGTTCTTGACTTGAATATGCGCTCTCGTTGGTTAAATTGAGGTCACAAGGATCTCTAAAAATGTTGACCAACCGGTGAACATTGCTGTCAAGCTTCATGTTTGAGAGTGGAAAAATTCTAAAGTTTTTGTTTAAATAATTCTGAACATTCCCTTGGGAGATGTCTGTTTTATTTTTTTCTTGTGTGGCCATTAAATACAAATATTTTAATAACCGAGTGACCAAGGTCTTTCAACAGTACAGACCGAGGGCAAATATTTTACCGGACAGGCCGAGCAAACGAGGTTATTTAAAGAGCAAGCAGTCCTTGAGCTTGGTTTGAGCGATCATGTTTTGACATATTGTGTTCTAAAAACTGGCGTTGTAAGAACGAAGCCGAGAACAATTGAGTACCGTTCATATAAAAACTATAATAAAAATGCTTTTATCGAAGATCTGAAAAATGTCCCTTGGCATATTGCGTTTGATGATGTTGAAGACGTTGATGATTGTGTCTCCATTTGGAATAAGTTTTTTTTATCGATATAGTGGATAGCCATGCCCGAATCAAGTCACGACGGTCCAGCCGTTCATCGTCTCCGTGGTTAACATCTAATATTGCCAAGCTCATCTCTGAACGGGATTACTATCGAAGAAAAGCAATAGGTAATAAAAACAGCAATTATTGGAAACAAAACAAAAAGTTAAGGAACAGAGTTCATCGTGAAATTGAGTAATCCAAGTTTGAATATTATTATACACCAGACTCTTAGAGGATTGCAAAGGGACTCCTCTAAACTATGGAAAGCGTTTAAGAAGTTTTTGCCAATTAAACCTGATGTTACTCCTTCTACCCTGAAGTCAAATGATGGTCCCTGCACAACACTGCTTCATTAATTGCAAACGGATTTAATCGGTTTTTTATTAACATTGGACCCAGAATGTTTTACGTATGACCATGTTGCCCACAGTGGTACTTCTAATGCACAGAGCACCTTTAGTTTACAGCCAATAACTTGTGACTTTGTATCAAAGTTCTTACGACAACAAATAACCAATAAGGCCATAGGTCTTGATAAGATCAACTCACGCTTGTAAACTTAAAGATGCTGAGCCAGTATTTACACCCTCTTTAGTAACCAAGCTGTTTAATTTGTCTATCAAGAATAAAACCTTCTCTAAGATCTGGAAAGCAGCCAAAATAGTGCCAGTACATAAGGCAGGTGCACAAGAGGACCCATCGCATTATAGACCCATTTTTATTTTGTTAACAATAAGCAAGATCCTGGAAAAAGGTATCCACAATCAACTAAGCTCTTACCTTATGACAACCATCTACTCACTACGGACCAATATGGCTTCAGGCACAACTCCTCAACTGTGATTGCTATAACTAAGTTCACTGATAACGTGTTAAAATCTATGGATGACGGCGAAATTACGGGTGCTAGTTTTCTTGGCCTTGACCGTCAGTCACAAAATTCTACTAAGTAAGCTGTCCTCCCTTGGTGTTGAACTCCATGCCTGTGAATGGTTCCAATCGTTCTTATCTGCTCTGTTTCAAATCACTGTAGTCGACGATGTACATTCAGAGCCTGCTCGGGTCTCTATTGGAGTTGCACATGCAGGGTTCTATCCTCGGACCTTTACTGTTAATTTTTTCAGATGAATAATCTTTCTAGCATTCTGAGCTCTTTGCAGATGATATAGTGCTATATACCTCAGCCAAAAGCGCAGATGTCCTGGAAGAGTCTCGAAATTGTGACATTGAAATGGTTTGTGAGTGGTTTAAGGCGAACCATCTAATATTCAACATAAAGAAGTCGAAATTTATGCTTATTGGTAGTCCTCGACGCCTGGCTAAATTAACTACGAGCTGATCTTCCGCATAGAAAACGTTCCTTTGGGTGAGGTACAAAGTTAAAAGTATCTTAGGAGTGTAGTAATCAATAAAAAGTTGACGTGGTTTGAACATATTGACTATATCAAAGCTAATATATATCTTTCTTTCTATCTATTTATCTATCTATCTATCTATCTATCTATCTATCTATCTGTCTGTCTGTCTGTCTGTCTGTCTGTCAGTCTGTCTGTCTGTCTATCGACCAGCCAACTAGAATAACTGCTACTTCACGTACTCTCATTGATGTTATTTTGACAAATAAACTGTCTAGAGTTGTAACCCATGGCGTGGTCGACTGGGGAATTAGCGACCACCGCCTCGTATATGTTGTTCGTAAAGTAGCAGTTCCGAGTAACAACAAACACAAATATGTTACCAGTAGAACTTATAAGAGCTTCAATTCTAATTTATTTATTCAAGATTTAGAAGCCGTTCCCTGGGGATACTTAGATTGTCTAGACTCGCCTGACTCAATGTGGAATGTTTGGAAGCAGCTGTCTTTACAAGTGTTGCTGACAAACATGCTCCACTGCGCATTAAAAGAGTTCGTAATAAACAGTCACCCTCGCTCACACCTGAGCTCAAAAGGTCAATTATAAACTGCAATTATCTTAAGACAAAGGCTGTGTGCTCGGGTAATACTTGTGATTGGAGAGCATACAAAGCCGCCAGAAATAATATTAACAATGAAATACGACAGTCGAAAGCAAATTATTATCATAATGAAATTTAAAATAATTCTGGAAACAGTCGAGAGATTTGGAAAACTATCAATACCCTTTTGTTAAGAAAAACAAAAGACAATTCAATTAATGAACTGAAAGTAAATCAGTTTAACATCCATTTTACTGAGATAGGTGCTAAGCTTGCAACTTTGAGCAATATATAACCAAGACAAACACTAACTTTCAACTGAATCATATTCGGGTGAATACGGTATTCGAAACTCTAAACTCTCTCGCAACCAGAAAAGCAACAGGGCTAGATAAAATCTCAGCCAAACTTTTAAAATTGGCTGCCCCTGTCATTGCGGACTCTTTGTGTAGAAGTTTTAACCAATCAGTAAAAACAGGAGTTTTTCCTTCAGAATGGAAAAATGCGAAAGTGCTTCCGCTTTTTAAAAAAGATGATAAAACTGATCCAAATAACTACCGTCCTATCTCAGTCCTTCCTGTCATTGCCAAGGTTTTTGAAAAAATCATTTATAACCAATTGTACGAATATCTTTCGCAAAACAAACTGCAAACTAATCATCAGTCTGGATTCCATTACAACGATGCTTGACGCAACAAATCAATGGTATTTAAACATCGACCAAGGAAAAACAAACGCGGTAGTGTTTTTGGATTTAACTAAAGCTTTTGACACAGTATCCCACGAAATTCTTCTTCAAAAATTACAGTTGTTTGGAATTAGCGGAGTAACTCTCAATTGGTTTAAGTCTTATCTATCAGAGCAAAAACAATGTTGTGTAGTTAAAGAGAGCACCTCACAAGAAAGATATATCAATTGTGGCGTTCCACAAGGTTCTATTCTCGGACCATTACTTTTCCTGATCTTCATTAACGATCAATCTGGTTGTTTGCGTTTCTCAACTGCACGAATGTATGCTGACGACACTAGTATCACAGTTTCTTCTAAATCAACAGTTCGCCTACACAAGGAACTAAATCACGATCTAGAAAATATCAAAAACTGGTTATTAGCAAACCAACTTAGCTTGAACGTGCTGAAATCTGAATTTTATATGTATTTTGCATCTGATTTAAACCTAGCTAATCTTGATTTATGCCAAGCCGAAACTGTGCATATCGGTGATAAACCATTAAAAAGAGTTAGCTCCACTAAATTCCTTGGGTTACGTATTGATCAGCAGCTTGTATGGGAGGAACATGTCGTCAGCCTTTGCAAAAGAATATCCACCACATTTGGTGGCCTCAGACAGGCCCGTCGATATGTTCCCCAGGAGACCCTAATCACTATATACAATGCGCTTATTAAACCCCTATTTGATTATTGCGATATAGTGTGGGGTAATCTAAATAGTACCTTATCGGCGAGACTCCAAAAGCTGCAAAACCGGGCGGCCAGAATTATCACCCGCAAGGGTTATGACGAAAGGTCTCTCGATATCAGAAAGCAGCTTGGATGGGATGATCTGGAGACAATAAGACGGAAACATACTGCCATTCTTATGTACAAAACCGTTAATAAAAACGCTCCAGATTATC